>PVIY010006432.1:0-88573 GCA_004026745.1 Myrmecophaga tridactyla | reverse complement strand
CGTGTCTGCTGCAATGAGTGACGTTTGGCTTAATTGGCTGGTGCTTAAATGAGAGAATGCAACGTAGCACAGCCTAAGCAGCTCGGCATTCCTCATCTCAGCACTTGCAGCTCAGCCCAGGCCTTTGGAGATGGAGAAAGAAGTCACCCCGGGGAAAGTTGTTGGAACCCAAGGGCCTGGAGAGAAGACCAGCAGAGACGATCCTGTGCCTTCCACGTAAGAAAGAGCCTCAGTGGAAAGTTAGCTGCCTTTCCTCTGAAGAACCAACAAAATAAATCCCCTTTTATTAAAAGCCAATCCGTCTCTGGTGTGTTGCATTCCGGCAGCTAGCAAACTAGAACAGTATGTATTGTTATCTCCCTCATATTATAAATGTGGCAACCACAACAGAACAATGAAATGGCTTATTAAGTGTCACATTCTCCATGAGACAAATTGTCCACTCAAACCCAACTTAGTCCATAACAAAGACTCCACCCCAAATTGCTGTTCCTTAGGCATTTCCTGCTTCTGTGATTCATTCATCATTGTTGACATTGTTGTCATCCCCATAACTAGCAATAGCAGAGACAGGAGCTGCATAGTTATCATCATCAACCTCTTCATCATATTCTACAGGATGCCTGTTCCTACACTTATTCCCTGTCAGTGAATCCTATTCCTAATAGTCACCTAAAAAATAATCTTCCTCACTAAAGCTATTGGAATTGTGTCTGAAGTTAACTGAGCAACTTTACTGCTTGGGAAACTTATTACTTACTGTAGGTTTAGGCAGAAAAACAAAAGGTCTCCATGTGTGAGGGTGAGCTAAAGCCAAGGCCAGGAATGCCCAATGGAAGCCAGGACCACAAACAGGTGAAGTCAAGTTGCAGGCATTGCCCAAGCAGCAGCACGATGGCTTTCATTACTGCAGTTTTAGGTTGTTCAGAGATTTGGCCAGTAAGAAGACTTTCCTAAATATCCTTAGAAATGTTATTACTTACACAGACAGCAAAAACATGATCAGTAAGCTGCTACCTCACATGTCCCCAGGCTTACCTGATGACACAAAACCTATGGGCCAGATGACAGATGGAAGCCATGGGTTGTTTTGCCATTGAGGAGCCATCTCTAAATTAGAGCCAAGCTGATTCAATAGGAGCCTGCAGCTGCCCCCTAAGTTGAGAAGAGGTGGGAAGTCCTGCATTCAACTGTAACTAAGGAAATGGATGCAAAATGTCCTTGTTTTCATCTTACAAAAAATGAGCACTAGAAATTTCCATGCAATGACATCTCACCAGCCTCTCTCCTTTCCTTCAGGAGGAATTGCAAGGAATCTGCCATAATCAGATCAGTCTGTGGTCAAATTTTGCCAGCACGGCCTGTGTGGAGATGTGTGATATCTCTGTGCCACATAGAAGATTCCCCTGCAGTGGTAGCTGAGGCACAGAGACCAACTAAGATACACCAACTGAAGCAGAGAGAAGAGGTGGAAATACTCTGGCTTCTCCTTTCTTCCATTCCACAACGCACAACTCTGACTAGTTCCTCATTGGCTGAACCCAGCAGAAAATCAGCTGACATTGGACCTAGGGAAATTTGATTTATCAGATCAACTCTTTGCCCCACCAAGTGAATCAGGTGAGGTATGAATATGAAGGAATAATGGATGGCACAACAACCAATTTAAACTATGGCTGATTTTCTTCTTTAGGGGCCTCTCATCATCAAGTCCCCCAAACTGAAACTTGTATGAACCAAATAACCTGTATTAGCTGCCTATCAATGCTATACTAAATTACCTCAATCTGGGTGGGCAATGATGACTCAGCAGGCGGAGTTCATACCTGCCATGCTGGAGACCCGGGTTCGATTCCCAGTGTCTGCCCATGCAAAAATAAATAAATAAATAAATAAATAAATAAATAAAATAGATTACCCCAATTTTAGTTGCTTAAAGCACAATTTGTTATCTTACATCTATGGAGGGCAGAAATCTGAAATGTTCTTCACTGGATTAAAATCCTGGTTTAAATAAGGTTGTGCTCTTTTCTGGAGTGTCTATGGGAGAATCTGTTTTTGTCTGGCCTTTTCTAACTTTTAGAGGCCACCCTATATTTGTTGTTTCATGATCCCCTTCCTCTAAAATCAGCAGGATTGTTTCTATCTGATCATTTTGCCACAGTCACATCTTCCTCTTAGTCTCTGAACTCTAATTATCTCTCTATCTCCCTCATTCACATTTAAGGACACTTGTAATTATTTTGGGCCAAACTGCAAAAGATAGGATAATTTCTCTATCATACGATTAGCCAACTGGCAACTTTAATTCCATAATTAATTAAATAAAATTAATTCCATAATTACCCCTTTGTCATATGACATCACACATTCACATAATTCCAGGAACTCTTGGAATTCTTGAGAAGTCATTATTCTGCCTACCACATAATCTGTTCTTTTTATTGGAACATTTCAAAAATAATCTTTGTGTTGGATTCAGTTGTCAACTTGGCCAGGTGAGCATACCTAGTCTTGTTGCTGCGGACATAAGCCAATGGTACGTGAACCTCATTTGTTGCTAATTACATCTGCAGTCGGCTAGGAGGGGTGTATGCTGCAATGAGTGACATTTAATTTAATTGGCTGGTGCTTAAATGAGAGAATGCAACGTAGCACAGCCTAAGCAGCTTGGCATTCCTCATCTCAGCACTTGCAGCTCAGCCCAGGCCTTCGGAGATGCAGAAAGAAGTTACCCCGGGGAAAGTTGTTGGAACCCAGGGGCCTGGAGAGAAGACCAGCAGAGACTATCCTGTGCCTTCCACGTAAGAAAGAACCTCAGTGGAAAGTTAGTTGCCTTTCCTCTGAAGAACCAACAAAATAAATCCCCTTTTATTAAAAGCCAATCTGTCTCTGGTGTGTTGCATTCCGGCAGCTAGCAAACTAGAACAGATTTGGTACTGGAGAGTGGGGTGGTGCTGCGGTTTGCAAATGCCAGATATGTTTGAACGGTGTTTTGGATGGCTAAGGGGAAGATTTTGGAGGAATTGTGAAGAGAATGATGGAGAAGTCCTGGAGTGCGTGAAGGGACTGTTGGTGTAAATGGAACCATTGCCAATCTTGACAAAGGAGGACACAAAAGGAAGAGATTGGAGTTTGCAGAATGAGAACCATGGACGCTCAGGTCTGAAGCCAAGAAACCTCGGCCAGGAGAATGAACCCACCTGTGTACATGGAGAGGGTGAGTTTACCCTGAAGGGTGAGGATGAGCCTCTCATCTTGTTGCAGTGGAAGAGTTGTGTAGCCTCAGGCCTTGGAGAAGGTAGAGCACGCTCCTTGGGGGACTAGGAGAGCCTGGCTGCCACCATGTGGAGGGGTTGAGCGTGTGCCCCAGAAATGGCAGAGAGCCCAGGGGTGGCCCTGATGCCTGGAGAGAGTGGAGCCTAGAGGTGGTCTCCTCGATGTTCCCCAAGGTTGATTTGGAAAGAGGCAGGCCACTGCATAGGCCCTCGGAAAGGGTGGGACTGCCACTTTCTAAGCTGAAGGATGAATGACTTTCAGACTCTGAAATTCCACGGCACTTGCTCTGCAGGTTTTACATCTGTGTTTCTTCCAATTTCTCCCTATGGAAATGAAAACCTGTATCCTGTGAGTATCCTCCTTTGCATCTTAGCACTAGACAGCTTGTTTTGAGATTCACAGGTCCACAGCAAGAAGAGAAATTTTTGCACCTGTTTAAGGTGATGCTTGAAGTTGCCAAGTTGACGAGGGGTGGACATGTGTTAGATTCAGTTGTCAACTTGGCCAGGTGAGCATACCTAGTCTTGTTGCTGCGGACATAAGCCAACAATACGTGAACCTCATCTGTTGCTAATTACATCTGCAGTCGGCTAGGAGGCGTGTCTGCTGCAATGAGTGACATTTGACTTAATTGGCTGGTGCTTAAATGACAGAATGCAAGGTAGCACAGCCTAAGCAGCTCGGCATTCATCATCTCAGCACTTGCAGCTCAGCCCAGGCCTTTGGAGATGCGGAAAGAAGTTACCCCAGGGAAAGTTGTTGGAACCCAGGGGCCTGGAGAGAAGACCAACAGAGACTATCCTGTGCCTTCCACGTAAGAAAGAACCTCAGTGGAAAGTTAGCTGCCTTTCCTCTGAAGAACCAACAAAATAAATCCCCTTTTATTAAAAGCCAATCCATCTCTGGTGTGTTGCATTCTGGCAGCTAGCAAACTAGAACAATCTTTGACTTTGATAAAAATTCACTGCACTAATTTCATGCAGTACAGTAACAGACAGGCAGAAAACTCATTTTATTTGTGCTGATGAAATTAAATTGGATCTGAGCAAAGGCCTTACCAAATTATCAATGGCACGTTAGGCTCTAGACATCATTTGGGCTGATTGGAGGATAATGTTACTTTTTCCAGGATTGAATGCCACTATTCCAACACCAGAGTGAAAAAAATTGAAGGCTACTTTCCTAGTAAATATAAATGATTGCATATTAGTATAATAACTCAGTTCTGTCCAATTGAATTTTATTTTCTTTGCTGACCTCTGTTGTTCAGTTACATTTTTTTCAAGGATCTTAGAGCTGAAACTGGTTTCCAACGACTAACCTACCTTCTGGAATCCAGTCCAGAGTTCTTACCTTGGACTTAGGTTCTAGTTTCTGATCCTGCATTGGATCATAAGGTCTGATCCTTAGATGGACAAATTGTTGAGAATCTATGTACCTGTGTGGCACAGAGCAACCTTATTTGTCTGTCTCTTTCCTCAAATGCTCTCTTTGGATCATATTCTTTTCCTGACTCTCAGGGTGATTGACATTAAGGAGCATGCTTTGACAATGGATCGACCAACACAAAGGCTTGAAATGTGATTTTTATATAACTGATCAAAACATATTTAAATGTAATTGGCAATCCTATTGCAAAAAATATTTGCTCTGATTTTAACCAAACCTGTTAGAATACACATGCTTTGAAATTAATTTGCCTTAATTGTATAGTATAATTGACACATTCTAGACACCATATAGGCACTCAAATATATGTGACTTATAACTGAGGGTGATCATACTGGTTTAAAAAAAAGTACAGACAACTATCGGTGTTAGAATACACAGAACTTTCTAGTTCTGTGCATTTGAGCAAATTATTTAACCTTTTTGCATTTCCCCTGTGTAAAAAGGAGAAAAAAAACTGCTACCCACCTCATATAATCAAATAAGCCAATATGTGCAAAGCATGTAGAGTAATGTATTTCACATCATCAGCATATGGGAGGGTCTTGTGTTGTTAAAATAACTGACTGGCAACTATTTCATTCATAATTAATATTTCCTCCCACTATTGATTTTTAAGGGTTACAATGCTCTTGTACAAACACTGGAATAAGAGAGTAGTTCATTTTCTGTGCACATGAGTCTTTTGTAGGCTCAGAACGTGATCTGTCTCCCAATTTCTATTATTTTATTATACTCTTTGTTCATTTAACAACTTAAAAAATGATCCTTCTCTCTTCCATCTTCAAGCAGAATCTCTAGGTCTAAGTGCAAGTTTTCTTTTTCATGTGACAACACAGTCTAAAATAATATAGAATAGCCAAGATGAAAACGGAGAGATTTTTTTTTAGAATTTATTAGAACTACAGACATGGCTTAAAATGATCTACAATAGCCTGAGAGAGGAAAACAAAATTGCTTTCAGTAGTAAAAAGAATATGACCATCTGCTTGGTGATATCTGAGGGGTAGGTACAGAGCAAAGCTTCTAGTTCCTGTAATGATTCCCCTAGTGTTCTCAGAATTGTGACTCACATTCCGCCATTAAAGCTTGTGTGAATTTCTAACCTAGTGAATCTTATAGACCACTTCCTAACAATGAATGTCTTAATGGAACAGAACCTTTCTTATTTGAGCTAATAACTCTGTGGAACTTATATCTCAGTTTTGTGGAAACTGGGTAAGTTTGGGGCAAATCAAGTGTTGGAGAGCTGTTCTAGGAAATCATGAAGTATTAGATGGACAGGTTTTGGGAAGGTATTTCTAAAAGTGACTACCCTTTCTTTCTAATTTATTTGGTCTAGCACCAAATGGAAGAAAACAAAACTTTGCATCCATAATTGAGGTTTAGCAGTTGGTACAGCTCAATCCGTGGCTCTGAAAAGTATGGACATACCACAATGTTCTCCATACAAAATCATAACTTTTTTATTAGGGAGAAAAACGTAATGTGTTTAAATGAATGAAACATCACTTTTCTTTGTTGCTTCATGTTTCATGAACAAAGGGTACCACAGGGTTAGGAATTGAACAAGTAATATTAAATAATAATAAATTATACGAAGAAAACAAAACAGTAAAGGGTTAGAGAGTGATCAAAAGATACTTTAGATGCAGAATTTTATTGAATATAAACAGAAACATGTATACTGTGCTTCTTATGTAGACAATTAGCTGAACACTGTGTGCTACCTTAAGCAAAGCATTTCTGCAACATTTATATCACTGGATTCTTTCAAAAACAGTTATTTTACTAGTACCTCTATTTTTTAGATAAGAAATGAAAAATGAGTATTATTAAGTAAATTCCTTAAGTTCACATAGTTAATAAATTGAATGTGAGAGACATATCTTTATATTAAAGTTTATGCTTTGTGCATGTGTGTGCAAGCGTGTTTGAGTTTGTGTGTATGTGAGAATATGTGAATGTGTGTATAGTGTGTTTTAACTAAAATTTGCAGACCCCTTTGTCTACTTTATGCCCCCACCCCAAAATGAGAAATTACTTCACCCATGACCTGTCAGCCATTTCTTTTTTATCATCTTTGTGCATAGCCCCCCGAAGTCTTAAAATCTTCATTCACAAGGATGTATAAAGGAAGAAATTAGCAGCCCCCTAAAAGTGTTTATTTTAATAGTAATATCATTCTTCAAAATAAATAAATCCTAGTTTGGTGAATTAGGGTGTTAAGTTGGATGTACATCAAAGTGGTCCTTCCTCGGTGACCACAATCATCACTTTTAGTCCTTGTTCTAGTTTGCTGGCTGCCAGAATGCAATAAACCAGAAATGGAATGGCTGTTAAAAAGGGGAATTTAACAAATTGCTAGTTTACAGTTCTAAGGCCGAGAAAATATCCCAATTAAAACAAGTCTATAGAAATGTCCAATCTAAAGCATCCAGGAAAAGATACCTTGGTTCAAGAAGGCTGATGAAGTTCAGGGTTTCTCTCTCATCTGGAAAGGCACATGGCGAACACGGCGTCATCTGCTAGCTCCTTCTCCTGGCTTCCTGTTCCATGAAGCTCCCCAGGAGGCATTTTCCTTCTTCATCTCAAAAGCGCTCTGCTTCCTGGTGCTGCAGCATTCTCTGCTCTCTCTGAATCTCTCATTCTCCAAAATATTTCCTTTTTTATAGGACTTCAGAAACTAATCAAGACCCACCCAAATGGGTAGAGACATGCCTCTACCTAATCCAGTTTAACAACCACTGTTGACTAAATCACATCTCCAGGGAGACGATCTAATTACAGTTTCAAACATAAAATCCTGACTAGGGATTAAAAGAAATGGCTGCCTTTACAAAATGGGATTAGGATTAAAACATGGCTTGTCTAGGGTACATACATCATTTCAAACCAACACAGTCCTAGAATGTTCCTGATTCTGTCTTTGAAGATGGGACATAATAACTCTGTCTTTGAATATGGTACATAATACCTTACAGTAATAATCAAAATAATGGGAACAGGTAAGAGTGTATGCCATTTTCCTTTTGGAGACTTGAAGTTTAGTTGAATAAATCAAACCTGTGCTTAAACTCAATGTATGTTAGTAGGTCTCAGTGTTTATCATGACTCTGAACCACCTAGTGTGCTTGGGGAAAAGGAGATTACTAGGTCTTATTTTGCAATCTTATTATTTAATAGTTCCCTTGTATTTTCCCAGAATCTGCACGTATATCAAGCTGTCCTGATGATTACTCTGTAAGTGGTCAACAATATAAACTGCAGTGCCCTCAAGTATAAAATAGCAATAAGAATGCCATTGATTTGTTATGATGATTGGCTGATATAACGTATTTAAATCACATAGCAGTGCCAAGTACAAAATAAGTGATAACCAAACTACATGTGTTATATGTCAAATCATGTGGCATTGCATTACATTATTTTTTATTGCAAACAAATGCAAAATATTTTACCTCAAGAGAAGAAGTTTATAACTATTAAAGGGATGCAAAGGAGTGAACAAGGTCAGATGAAATTAATTAGAGAACACTTCACTCTTTTGGTGAGATTCAAAGGGCCTTGAATTGGCAGCAAAATACAGTAATTACTCCTGTTAAGGAAAATGGCATATGACAATGAGTGAGAGCATCATAAATGCCTAACTCGGCTAATTCACAATGTTATTCTTATAGCAACCTCCAGCTCTGTGAAAATGTATTATAATATTGTAATTTATCGATTTTGAGTAATTCTTTTGAAGGCCCATCTCATATCATTAAGAGTTTCTGGCTCTTGTTCACATTTTAGTTGATCAATTAAAAGGCAAACTAGTATCACTCTAATGCTTCTCTTGATGGATGTTTTGTGGACATAGCACAACGGGAAGCAAAGAAACCAGTTTGATTTTTATGGGAACTGTAGGAGCTGATGCTAACCAGAGGGGCTTTAACATCTCCAAGACAGATGCCACAGTCAATTGACTAAACACACTGAGTTGAAAAAAATGAGCAAGCATTTGTGGTAGAGAATGGCTTTGGGGACCTGGAAACTTCAAAATTGCCATTCTAGTCAAGTGGATACGTTAAGCTTTTCAGGCCTGTAAAAGCCAACAGAAAGTGATCTGAAAAAGAAAACAACAAAAAGCATGCAGAAAGACCCAAAGGATTCAGGTTTTATATCTCTTTACAGAAGGAAGATTGTAAAAGGACAAAGATTCTCAAACACTAATGTCCATGCTGGTTTTCTTCCCCCAATTGAAGGAATGACTCATTTGATCTTAGGCAGGGCTTAAGAATCCATATTCATCCTAAAGCAATACCAGGCCTTTGAACTAAACACAACAGACTGCCATATGTCCTCATTCACACACTCTATGTTGAGGCTTCATAAAACAGAATTTATGTTACTCTAAATCCACTGATCTAAATCACACATATTTATTGGGTACCCACTATGTACTAGATAAAGATATAGGTGTTACTGGAAAATAAAGATGAATAAGAACTTGTCCTTTGCAAAAGATGTGTGTGTGACCTAGGGGAGATTGGCATGTGCCCACACGTAATGGAAACCATAAATAATATTTATAAAAGAACAATGTCTGTTTCAATACCAGACATTAAAGCATAGACTTTGAGGGAAGATTGAGACTAATTATCAGAAATGTCTTAACAAATTTCTCTCTCTCTCTCTCTCTCTATATATATATATATATGCCTCTCATTCCTAAATCTTTGGTGTGAGGATGGGGACAAGCAGACAGTTTTGAAAAATGTCCCCTTTGGTGACCCTGATATGTACTTTATCAAGTGTGGCACATCACCCAATTAAAGGAAGGTGTTCTTTTTCTCTAGGGCCATCAGGGAAGGCCTTGAAGAAGAGGTAATGGAGAAATAGTTCTTTGATGTATAAAAAAAGGCTTTGTAAGAAGAATTATTTCAGAAAGAGGAAATGATACTTTCAAAGACATGGGGAAAAAAGTTCATTCTTGATTTTGGAAGGACACCTCGTTCTAAGCCCTGAAAGACATACCTCCTATATAGTGACACTTTGGTATGATGGGTGGGAAATGGGGAAGGGAGATACCACAGTGTCTCTGCAGGCATTGCTGAGGACTTCTGAGATCTTAAATCAGCATGGTCTATGCAGGATCAGCTTCACAAGCTTGTGCCCAGCACAGTGCTACAGGATATTACCCTGAGAAGGGCCTGGCTGTTGGTTTTTAATGTTCTGCAGTTGTCTTGAAACTCTTCCCAATTGTATATTTGAACCTGTGGTTTGTAAGTGAAGTCCAATAGGACAATGGTACAAGCACCGGTGGCATGTAAACTTAATACCTGGATGGGCCTCCCCACCTCCCTATGATGGGTTGTCATCTCCTTTATGCTGCTTGCCCAGCTTCTCCCTTCCTTCCCAGCCCCACAACTCCTGCCACCTTTCTCCTAGGGCAGTGATGGATTCTGCTGTCAGGGGAAGACCTGCATCCTGCCATAGCCCTCTGTCCTTAGCAGGGGCCTGGGCACAGACATGGGAAGAGTCAGGGTTTGATATCCACACTTCACAGGCTCTCAAGGCAGGGCCTCGTGACAGCCAGTCTGAGCCCAGCTGGGGGCGCTACTGAGTGGACATGAGCTTCTCATCCATGCCCACCCACATACTGAGCATATAATCATACAAAGGTTACGCTCCCAGGGGGTCCCTGTCTGCCATGGGTTGGGGAGGATTGTTTATGGGAGGAGGGGATCAATTTCCCCACCCTGGCCAGGCAAGATCATCAATGCAATTGAATGTTCGGTGGAAGTGGAGATCCGGCTGCTGGTGAATTCTATATCACACTGACCCTTGGGCGAGTGCCTGGGTACCCTGCCAGGATCTCTATGCTACAGGGAAGCAAATACAAATTAGCAAATACCAAACACCATACCAGATAAAGAGAGAGCCTAGGGAAGAATGGGAATCATTTTCGATTTTACTACTTTTTATAATTTTCATATAAAAATATGTTAGTAGCACCTTATGACAAGAACATTGTCATCCCATTTTTCTGCTTTTAGAACAAGGATGTCTGTATTTGCATTTTGCACCAAGCCTCACAGACTATGTAGCTGGCCCTGCTGTACATATGATTATTTTCTTCTAGCTAACGTGCATCTCACCAAGGCCACAGGGCAAGATGAGAGTGTTCACCAGTGTCTCCTTCCCTTCTTCTTTGAGAATATCGATAGGGCACATTCCAGACCTTTGCACGTTGTGAGGCTGTGTACTTTATTCTCACCATAGACCTGAGCAGAAGTTAGGGGAGTGGTCTCCAGTAAAGAGCAGGTGTGTCTTCACCTTTCTTGATTCATCAGCTGATCACACAGGGTGGGGACCCTACAGATGGATGGAGTCTGGGATCCTTAGTGACTACATGTTACTGAACCCTTCCCCAAGCCCTCTCAACCACCATGGACCAACTGGACTCTAAATTTGGTGAAAAGAAGTGCATATTTAGGGCGAGGCGACAGTGGCTCAGTGGCAGAATTCTCACTTACCATACGGAGACCCAGGTTCGATTCCCTGTGCCAGCCTATGCAAAAAAAAAGAAAGGACATTTATTGTGCTGAGCCATAAAATTGGGGAGTTGATGGTACTGGATCACCCTAGCTTAAAGTTGTAGAAGTTATGAGAACAGTGACCAAACAGTTCTTATCAAACTATAACTCTACCCTAAACTTAAGATCCATGTCTTAAATCAGATTTCCTCTAAGTTAATTATGGAAACCTTAGGGTGTGACCCATATGTGTTCCAAAATTAATGCTATTGAAAAATCCTGTGAAACTTATGCTGTTTCTCTTCCAGGGTTTGAGATGTCTTTACATAAAGCGGGGTGGGGGGGGGAGGCGGAGGGGGGACACTCTCTTGAGCCTAGAGATCAAAGGAATAGAGAAAATCCAAAAAGCTATGATGAGTTTGTCATGAAAAGAAGGGAGGTGGGTACATGATATCTCCATTTATAAATGGAAAATCAAACCAAACCACCCGAAAGTAAACAAGAAGGTGACAACACTTCAGTTTTGTTTTCTTAATGTCGGAGTAATATATTCAATCTATGGCCTTGAAATAAAGAGAATGAAATACTCCGGATCAGTAGGTTCTCTGACAGGCCTTAAACTTTCAAAACTAGTCATCACTGATTGTCTGGACTTTAGCTCCTTACATATTCAGTTGCATTCATGAAAATATGTGCTGCTAAAAGGCTGAACTCTGGCTGGGGGAAGCATTGAAATAGAAATGACCATATTCACACACATAAAAAGCTTATGTATCATTCTATTTCTAAGCTCCAAAATTATTTTAGTTTAAACAGAAAAAAAAAACTGCATTTGAATTATTGTCTCAAACTATTTGATAACTATGAGGAAATGAAAATGTGAAATACTCAAGTATATATTTGGATATCTTATAAGTCCTGGGGGAAAAATGATTCACTAAATTGATTCATCTCTTTTGTCTAAAAAGTGAAACCAAAGCACAGATTCTTTTTTCTACTTTTCAATGTTTTAATTATAGATAGTCCTTACTTGGCAGGGTAGTATAGTACCTTAAAATGACCATGTAAGCTGAATCCATGAAAAAGGATTTTAATAGTTGTGATGGTTGGGTTCAGGTGTCAACTTGGCCAGGTGACAGTGCCCAGTTGTCTGGTCAAGCAAGCACTAGCCTAACTGTTACTGCAAGGACGTTTCGTGGCTGATTAATAAACCAGAAGGCTGGTTTATTAAGTCATCAGCGTGTTGATTGCATCCATGGCTGATTACATCTGCAGTTAGCCAAGGGGAGTGTCTTCCACAATTAGTGACATTTAATCTAATCAATATTAAGCGGAATTCAGAAGAGAGAATCTCCATCTGCTTTAGCCAGCCAGCTGTTCCTGGGGGATTCATTATAGACCTTCATTGGGGCTATCAGCTCGTGGCCTGCCCTCCAGAATTTGGACTCCTGCATCCCTACAATTGTGTGAGACACTTTTAATAAAACTCATATTTACAGATATCTCCTGTTGATTCTGTTTCCTTAAAGAATGCAGACTAATACCATGCTCAATGGAAATATTGTTCCCATGCCATTTAAAAATATTGTCAAAATATAAAATGTCTCCTACCATTGGTTATAAATGTATATGAAAATGAAATTTTCATTTTAGTAGAAAATTTTGTACAATGTAATTTAAAACTTTAGAAACAATGAAAATTAAAATATTTTATTCCCTTGTAAAAAATACTTAGGAGTACTTAAGCGTAGTTTGAACAGTACATACTTTCTTATTGTCATATAACGTATGATAGAGAGCAAGTATTTTTCTATCTCATGGCAAAACGTCATTTCCCTCTCTGTTTGTATCAGCTTTCAGCATTTTATCCCTTGCATTTTCAATGCCATGAAACATCTCTATATGTTCCTTTAATGTGCAAGTTTTTTGTTTGACTGTTTTGTTTAGTTTTGTTTTTGCCATTATCATTCCCCCAGGACATCCTTGTTATTTTAATCACAGCCACTTTCCTCATGTTTGTGGATAAGTTGGTCTTTACTTCAGTACCTCTGGCTGCATAACTAGAGTCTCTAAAATGTCAACATTGTCACAGTCAGCTATTTCTTCTATGATCCAATTTGTGCTTGATTCAATTTTCACTTTGATCGTGATCACCTTTAATTTCTTTAACGCACTTTCTTCTTTGTTTGCCAATTCCTGCTTTTGTTTATTCTATTTTGTAAAGCATCACTTGGGTTTATGTATGGAAGACAAGGAGGAAACACAATTACATGCTTTGTTGTCTGTGCATGAACTAAATAACAGATGTTCAGAAACAAATCAACAAGAATTGAAAGAAATAGTGCAGTTGGTCACTCACCATGATAAGCATTTCATAATGATGTAGTGATTTGTGGAATGAAGAACTAAAGCAGTGAATTTTGTACTCTATCCAATACCTTACAATTTGGACTGCTTTGCTGGGAACTAGTGTTATTTAACAAAACTGTGATAACTGAAATGGGTACATATCAGAGCCATGTAAAGCAAGGACTGCTTATATTTTGCAATATTTTCAAATGTGCAAAATGATCTCCTGGTTCCAGGTATGATTTCTGTACTTTTGCTTTCTCTTCAAAACCAAACGGATACCTAAGCACTCATATATCAAGTAACCATTGTTTTTTTTTAACTCATCTCCAAATATTAGATACCATCATACAATATTGCTGATTGCTTTGCATAAAGTTAACTGAATTGAGCAATATTGACACATTTGCTTCATTAAAATTTGACTATTTGTTGAACTACATAATTTGGTGTCAAAAATATTGTTTCACTGTTTTCATGAGGAGAGAAAAAAACTATATAAATTATAATAACAAAATGCTTATTTCATTCAATACAGTCATACAGAGGTTATTCTAGAACCTATACTGGTTCTCTCCTATTCATTTGAGACACCAATATTACTTGAATGATGTACCTGATATTTTTAGGTCCACACTGTGCAGGGTCTCCTTGAAATTTGCCATATTTCATATACAACATACATAACATATATATAGCTTATATATATATCTCCATATATAACAGAATTGCATAATTTGGTCAGTGTAATATAAGAGAGGAAATATTAAATGTATAATTAAAAAGTCATTAAAATTTCAACCTGTTGCTTTCTAGAGTGGGGAGGGCAAAGGGAAAGTACAATAACATTGCTTAACCCTGTATTTGTCACTTTATATATGCTATTGCTCTTAATTTTCATAATTACCCTACAATGAAGCAATGTTACCACCATTATAAAAATGAAGAAATGGTATCTTTTAAGGAGAAAGTAAATTTTCCAAAGATATAAAGCTAACAACTAATAGCATGGGGATATATATCCAGGCTTCTTTAATCCAATGTTCATATATTTTTTATACCAAATATTTTTGTATCCATTGCAAACATTTTACTTGCTGTTCACTTAAAAGGATGAAAAGATACAAAATACTACAACTGACAATACTCACAAATCCATCAATACTGTGTGTTTTGGTTTGCTAAAACTGCCAATATGCAATATACCAGAAATGGACTGGGTTTTAACAGTTGGGATTTATTCGTTTATAAGTTACTATTTTAAGGCTTTGAAAATATCCAAATTAAGGCATCAACAGGAGGATACCTTCTCTGAAGAAAAGCTGTTAACATCTGGGATACCTCTGTCACATGGGAAGACACAGCAGCCGGTGTCTGCTGGTCCTTCCCTCCCAGATTTTGTTGCTGTCAGCTTCTGGCTTCATTGGATCTCTCAGCTTCTGTGAGTATGTCCTTGTCTCTCCCTTTCTCTGTGGCTCTGAGCTGTTTTGTATTTTCTGTATTTTATCCTTTCATAAAGGACCCTGAAAATAATTAAGACCCACTTTGAATGGGGTGAGTCACATTTCAACTGAAATAACCAAACCAATGCCCTACCTACAACAGATCTGTACCCACAGGAATGGATTCGAAGGATATAGACTTTTCTGGCATCTACAGCAGCTTCAAACTAGGTCATATTATACATGAAATAATCACCTACTCTCATTACCTTATTTACATGACTTCATCAGGGCTATTTCAGTGCTGTAACAAGCTATTTATTGATGGATTCTCAATCCCGAAGAAATTTATTGATAATGGTAGATATATCACTATCCCTACTTTATATTCATGTTATACTAACCAAGTTTCTTTTAAAAAAAAGAGTCCACAATTACAGCCTTGCCTAACTCACAAGTTTTACGGTGGACTTAATGAGATATTGCATATGCAAAGGCCTTATGGACTTCAAAATGTTCTGTGAAAGTCATTATTATATAGTTATATATATATGTCTTTCTTTGTCAGTAAGATCACAGCACTATCCTCAAAAGTTAGCGCAAAGCTCCATTTGCTTATGCACAAATATGGGTGATCCAGAAAAAAACACAACTATCTCTTGAGCACCTTAAGAGTTTTGCTGTAGGACAATGAGTTAGTCAGCCAGTTAGTCACACATTTCTGGCACTGCAAAATTAAGACATGTTGCCTTTAGATGAGTCTCCATTGTTCTATTTCCATTGTCCTCCATTCTTAGTGTTATAAATGAGTAACACTTCAGAAATCCAGAGAGCAATTTTTTTCCTAAAGGCATCAGTTGTTTCATGAAGGAAGCCTCTGAAAAGTCCAGTGCTGATTTGAAATATTCAGAGTTAAAAATCTCTTGGCTGGGGAAGATCTAGAGACTGTGGAAATCCACACACATTTTACTGTATTTTTACTCACAGTTCTATCTTGCTGTGTAAATGAAAAAAGAAATTTATGCCTCCAGATCTAAAGCAAGTAAATCAGAACTCTGAGTTACATAATGCTATAAAAAGGATCAATGAGCTTGTATCCTTGCAATAAATAGTAGGAACTGACATGCACATATTTTTGACCATCCAAACTTATTTTTATTTACTCATAGTATCTTATTCCACTTTTTTAGAGTTCTTAAAGTATCACAATAGATTCTAACAAAAGGCCTTGAGATATACAAGGTAGCATTATACACATTTAATACACAGTATGGATTAAGTGAATTCTACACAGCCAAACAGAAAGAATTTAAAAAATAAACATTAAGTAGGCCCTTGTATAATGTAACCACCTTGAATTGTGGTTTCAAGTACAGTTTTAATAACAGATAACACTGGCACCTAATACGGTTTGCCTAGAATGCACCAGACTCTGTCTAGATATAAATAGGTGGTCTAGCTGCCTTCTAGAAGTTTATTTCCAAGAAGCGAGATCTGATTTTAAATATAATAATCACAAATTATTATAGAACCCCATAGGAAGGAAAGAATGGTGCTGTTGGGGGACTGAATCTGTAGATACATGGAAATAGACATCATGTATCTGATTGGACATTGGAAGCTGAGTGTTTGGGGTAGTTGAAAATGTTAAAAGTGGCATAATTTGGGATATCAGAAAAGTTCAGGAAGTGGCCTAGGAAGCAGGGTGCTGAAATAGAGGGGAGGTGAAACTCAGAAGTGTTGAGATCAGGAAGTCCGATGCAGTGGTGTAGAAAAGGTGTCCTGGCTGGTCCTTTAATCACAGAGATGATAGCAGGGCTAGAGCAAGACCACAGCCAGCCAGTGTCATCGCTCCTCCCTGGCCAGTTCTCAAGTTTTTCCTCTTTTTTGGAAGAAATTTTTCAAAATTGGCAAAATCGATGAAGCCAGATATTAAAAAGTCATTCCCAACCCTTTTTTCTCCCTTGATTTTCACAACCAATTAGTCCCAGATTTCATTAATTTTATGACTTAAATCTTGATTACATTTCTCTTTGTACCATTTCTTCTATCCTTGCTGCTTTTCCTCATTCCTAGTGTAGGTCTTTCTACAGACAATGGCGCCAATCTCACTTTTGATCCATTTGACATAAATGTCAGTGATCTTTCAAAATTGCACTTTTTTTTCCCCCATCCCATAACTACTTATTCCCTCAGTGGCCTTCAGAAAACTCCAGTATTGTCATAAGTATTTTTCTGTACAACTTTAATTTGCTCCACTAGATTTTCTAAGCTGCAATGTCTCCCTTTCCTTTAATCTCTTAATTGGAAGTTGCTTGTTTTCTACTCCCCATTACTCAAATCAAATGTCTAAGTGCTATTTAAATAACATTATTCTTTCATCCTTACATGAAAATTCTTCCTTTGAAATCCACATCGCCACAACAGTCCATCCTTTGGCCTCTTCAGTGGCTACCCTGGGCTCAGGCAGTGGTTACACAAGTTGACTAAGTAATAGGTTAAGACTGGACTTTAGAGTTGGAAATAATTATTAGGAAATCAAATCTAGATGAACACATTTTCCTTTTCTTTCTTTTCTTTTCCTTTCCTGTCAACAGTAATTTCTTCCTTCTTACTTCCTCCCTCCCTCCCTCCTTTCTTTTCTTTTTCTCGCTTTCTGGATTTCTTTATTTTTCCTCCAGCAAGGAGGAAGACAAGGGGGTGAAGTGAGGTGTTAACACATACAATCCTCTGACTATGAAGATCTGGACAAATGGTCTCAAGCCTTTCAATTCAATGTCCTGCAGAAGTCCAGAGCCCAGTGTTTCTGCCAGTTCTCAAAGGTCCCATAATTTTATGTCTCCTGGGCTCCTGCTTCTTTGTAGGATAATCTACTCTGACCATATGTAACATTCAGTACATTTTTGAGATAAGTCCAAAAAAGAAAGCCTTTCACAGTTCAGAATGAATAGAGTAGAATTTATTGATATTTCAGGAAAGACAGGATTAGGTTGAAGGGGTGAAGGGCAGGATGATTTTTATAGTGACAACTATATATATATATAGTATATATATTATTATATATATATATATATTATTAAAGAAGTTCTGGGTTTACAGAAAAATCATGCATACGATACAGGTTCCCATATACTACCTTATTATTAACACCTTGCGTTAGTGTAGCACATTTTTTATAATTAATGAAAACACATTTTAATAATTGTATGGTTTACTTTAGGGTTCACTGGGCTATGCAGTTCCATGGATTTTTTTAAAAAAAATATTTATTCTAGGTGATATAATGGTGGCTCAGTGGCAGAATTCTCACCTACCATGCTGGAGACCCAAGTTCGATTCCAGGTGCCTGCAGATGCAAACAAACAAAAAAAAGAATTCAAAAAAAGCTTATTCTAGTAACATACATCATGCTTAATTTTTTTCCCTTTAACACATTCAAATATATAATTCAGTGCTGTTGATTATCTTGTTTTTAAAATAGAACAGAAGGTTTTGTCATCCTTAAAATAACCTTTAGGATGGGCCACGGTGGCTCAGCAGGCAAGAATGCTTGCCTGCCATGCCAGAGGACCCGGGTTCAATTCCCGGTGCCTGCCCATGTAAAAATAATAATAATAATAACCTTTAGCCTCTATTTTGCAGAGGCATTTCTCCATCATGTGCCAACATATCTTCTTCCCTCTTCTTTGTGCTTCTTTTCTTTCAACCATTTTCGCTCTCTCTTGGAATCGAAAACAAAAGGAACTCTTGTTTTTCTTTTTCTCTCATGCATGTCAGTTTACTTCTCTGAAATCTTTCTACCATCCCAAAGTGCCTTATGAAATTATATTTTGGCAACCAGAAACAATTCATAATTTACTAATTAGAGCTGAGATGAAAATATTTTTTGAGATCCCCGTTCTCTAAATTCATTTTACCTTGAAAACAGCTATTCCAACAGGTTGCAAGAGGCTATCTCCCCACATTTCCTCACTTAGCTTAAGGCTTGGTTTCCTAAATCCTACCTTTGCTTCTTTGTTCAACCTCAAGCACTGAGCAATTCTCCATGCAGGTCTCTGCTTGGTCATGTTCATGGTAAAAAGAATATGACAGCATTCTGTTGGTCCTGAAGCTTACAAATTTTTTGAGGCAGATTTTTTTAATAGAGGATTATAATTAAAAAGGTATAAAACTAAATATTTATAGTCAGAAAAGAAATCAACAAATTAGCTACTTTGAAAACGTGACAATGCCATCAACCATGCAAAATCCACACAATAATTTAATATTCTTATTAACTTACAGCTTAGCAAATCTCCATTATACATTTTGTTTTCTCTTACATTTTTTTTGCTGCAGATCATGACTTAATATGGCAATTATTTTTTACTATTATTTACACAGAAACAAATCAATCTTTACTGTAGTTGTTTATCATTTTTATATATCTATCATCTATCATCTTTCTATCATTTATCAGCATTCATCTATCATCTATCATCTCTTTATCTATCTATATAATTATTATTATTCAAGAAAGTCTCTTCCTACTTCAGAAATCATTATTGGAGATATCATGAATATTTCTAGGATTGTTGACAAATTTGGGAAATTATCAAATTTCATTCACAGATGAGCACTGAGCTTTTGAGGCATTTTACTTCAGGTAACTAATCTAAATATTCTTGGAAGGGAGGTGATCTATAAATAGGTTTACTATAGTTCTCTGGACATAGTGGCACAGTTCAGATTTTATATCTTCACTGTGCTGGGCATTTTGTGCCAGCCTCTCTTTAGCCCACACTCAACAATGCCACCAGCCACACCAACACCTGGCAGGAAGACAAGTGTGACAAGGAAAGTCAGTCTGGTCAGAGCCTGATCTTAGCTAATTGTGATTAAAATATTGCACTTGGTCAAATTTTCAACAATGGATGACCCAGAGAACACATTGTTCAGGCTTCTTATAAGTGGACTCAAGAAAATGAAGGATCCTACACATTAAACTTCTTTGGGTTCAAAGCAACTCAATAACTCTTCTGATGGTTCCTGTTTTTAAGGCATTTCCAGACAAACATGACATTCTGTCTATAGAAAGAGCTTTAAAAATAATGTGTTTTTTTGTGGATATTTTAATTGGTTTCATTACCTGACAATAACAGTTGTGTGGCTCACCCATGTCCTGGAGAGCATCCCATTTATTAATATAGGATAGCTCCCTTAAAATGAAAGGATTTGTATTAAAGTTCTGGGAAAAAGCAGTCATTTATTTTAGACACAATAGTGTGATTACCAGCATTGTGTTATGGAGCCTTTGCATTAACAATTATATCCCAATAATTTAGCAAAGCAACTTTAAATTACATTTGAATTGATGAATTGAGTGTCCTGAAACTTAAATTAGCGATTATCAATAGTAAATAATGAATCTGACTTTCTCCTTCATTGGTGTCCTCACTCATCCTCAGTCTGGAATTTTACTTTTAAATAAGGTCTTAAAAACCAAGAAGGGAGGCCCACATTATATCCACACAGTCACAAATCCTAATTTTGTTCATACCGTGTTTGTTTTGAATGGGGTGGTTTATCTCCCTATTTCCCAAGATGGAACACAGGAAGTCTGACTATCCATCCACACATGACTCCTTGGTAGCTTCATGGCCAGACTTCAAGTTCTGGCACTTAACTTCATCTTCCTGAATAGATTAAAGACTGCTTAATTTGATCCTTCCATCTAGGATAATCTCTTTATCCCAAAACCAGTCATCTTCAACCTTACAGAAAAGCACTTTCTTAGACACTTTGGATGCTATTTAAAGTTCATCAGTGTTTCCCCACTGCTTCCAAAATATAACTGAGTGTAATGGAAATGCATGTGTCACAAGACCCTTCAAATGTTCTGATTTGCCCTCTATAAGTATTATAGTTTATCTTCCATAGCCCTTTTGTTCCAGCCTCCAGAAATAGTGAACTCCTTGCATTTTCTTGAACAATCTCCAGTGCATGTTTCTTTTTCTGTAATGCTTACCCACATTTGTAGCTCTGAAAATTCCTGTTCACTCTTCAAGTCTTCCCATGCAACCTTCACTTTATGAGGCTTTCCTGACTTTACCACGCTGAACAAAATCTCTCTATGCTTGTGTTCTAGGGAGAAATTTGCATCTGAAAATCTCTGTCATAATTTTTTCTCTTAAGCTTTAAATCCATGACTATTCACTTGCCAGTAATTCACTTACTCTAATATATATCTATATCTAACATCAAGCATAATTACTGAGGCATAATAATAACTCATTAAACATTTGATAAATTAATTAGACAGCAAATTTAGTTATTTCCTTCAAATTACTTTCTGCACAGATAATTTCTTCCAAGTGCACTGTGTTTGTCAGTTTATTAACCAAAACAAATGTATACTAAAATCATGCATACCCTTTGTTATCGTGGCAGCTTCACAGGATCTGGAGAAAATAAATTTGCCACTTTTATTCCTAAAATACCTCTTCCCTTTAACGTTACTAAAATTATTCTGTCTGTATTTATTGAACCTGAAATGAAAAGATAATTTCCAGATAAAATTTGTCTGCCCAAAAGTAAAAATGGAACAGAATCATCACCAAATAAATTGACCTGCTGACCAGGTAGCAACTACCTGAATTCATAACCTGGTCACTCACCTGGCCCTAGATAAAACAAACTTTAAATGAAAGGAGTTGATCATTTATTTTTAACAGATATCCAGTGAGAAGATGGTGAGATAGCACCTGCTGAGAACACCCCGGAGAATTGCACTTACATTTATATTGTTGACGATTCCAGAGAACCAGGTATCAGACTGTAATCCCTCCTCGGTTAGTCAAATTGTTACATTATCTTCCCATGATATCTCTATAAATTCCCTCTGGACCACCCCTACTAGTCCCTTCTAATCTATCTCAGTTATTTAAAAAGCCATTTAAACTCACCTTTTTGATAAGAGTCTCAGCTATCTCAAAACCATTCTAATGGACCATTTAGGCATTTTATTCTTAATAATTCATATTTGTACCTCCTCATTCAGTAGGATTTTTAATCCTACTGAAACAGTATCTTGATCCCCTGCTCCTGCACTTGTAGAGACCATGAGAATATTTTAAGACTTGACAACTTCCTTATCTGTTCTGCTCTGTCTTCCATGTCCATATGATGAGATTTTGATGTATCTGGATCAAATCATCATTCCTTGGCATTCAGGGCCAAGAAAATTGCCTTGAATAAATTGATGCTTTGGAGATTCTTTGAATTAAAGGGTATAAATCTTATGCCAGTTCTGCTAATTATATCTTTATGTTACAAAAGAAGTAGAGTCTTATACTTTTAACTATGAAATAGATTTTCAAAAATTCCTGGCTCAATCTTCCTAAGAGAAGACTGAGCACCTCAGAGGGTCTGAACAGTTTGCAGGAGCAGCTGGTTTACTGAGTCTGGCCTAGAATTCAAGTCTCTTTGAACCACAAGGGGTAACTCTAAGCCTATTAAATCATCTAAGCCTTTGTTTTCTCATCTTTAAAATGAGATTCATATGGACCATTCTTATCTCATAAAGTTCTTGTAAGGATTTTTAAAAATATGGGTATGAAGTGTTTTGATAATCAGAAGTATCCCATGTAAAATTATTAGGTCAGAGGTTTTTAGAAATCCCTTCTTTCTGTGGAATCACAGATTATCATTATTTCACTCTAATTTCTTAAACTGAGTTTTGATTACTACTCCCTCCCACATTCTTTGTACTCTATAATTATATCACTTTACATGATAAATAGCAATCTACGTTGCATATGCTAATACCACTGTAGATTTTTTCCCATTCTGAAATGAGCTAGAAATAGATTCATGAAATAAACGATGATGGAACAATAGACCTACTGGGACTGAGAATGAGACCAAAGCACAGACATGAGTGACTGGCAGAGGAAAAGAAGGCAGCTATCATAAAAAGAGACCTGAAGGGAATAAAAACAGTAAGGACTTATCAGTGAGAAGAAGGGAAATAACTGTTTTGTGTACTTGATATATGCTAGACGTACTTACATATATTACCATACTTAATATTCGTAAGGTAGAGGAACAAGGTTGTGTAACTCATCCACAACAAGTAGAATCAGGATTTAATCCCAAGTATGTCCATTTATTAAATATCTGTTCTTTCTAGTATTCCATGGTGACACTTGACTTATCACAGCAAATAAATCTACAAACGAGGAACTGGAGCCATGCAACTCATGGGAGTTTCCCAGGGTTTTTTATAAGAAAATATAGGCATTCAGAAGATTCTGACAAGGATTTTCCAAAGGAAAGCCAAGGTACTTGAATTACTGCTGGGATTTTAGCAGAAGCCTAACCGTGGTGCTTAACTAGGAGCCAAAGCCAAAGGTCTGAGTTTGGCAAAAGATTTCCTCACCAGCATTGGGATTAGTGAATGTGAACTAAGGATTCAAGCTAGTGTGTTAATACTTGATGAATTTCCCCTGACTATCTAACAGTGAGCTTTCAAAAACTGATGCTTCAATATATGGAATCATTCCTAGTCCAAAGTTCTTCATATCATTTCCCTCTAGAATACCCTATACATTAATCCGAAGTAAAATTCTTCCATCCATTTAAGTTTCCCACACATATATCCAAATATCTACTAGGTATTGACACTTGGAGGTTTCATTCTATAATTAACAATGTAGGTAAAAGCAGAAATCTTTACTATTCCCACAAGATTTATTTCTCTTAATCTGTGACTTTTGTCAGAAATAACACCACCATTATCATTGCTTTCTCCTTCTTTTCAGCCCTTATGTACAATCTTCAGCAAGTCTGCCAATTCTGTCTTCTAAATATATTTGTCCATTTCTCTGTCTCCATTTCCATCACCACTACCATTTTCTACGTGGGTCATCGAAAAAGCTGTTGTTTATCATACCTTTTTTTTTTCTCATTCCCAAATCCAGTCTTCACACTTTAGCCCAATCACCTTCTATAAATGCATAGCTAATTATGACAGTTCCAGCAGTGGCTTCCCACACAAAAGAAAGTTCAAATAACTTCTCACTGTATTTTTTGTGCATGGTGTCACCTGGAATTTGGGAGCACTCAGCCTGGGTGGTGTAGGTAAAGGAATGGGGACTTCCTTATAATACGTTATTATACCAACCTGTTTATTTCCTTTCTAGACTTTATCACAATTGGGAGAAATATTCTGGCCTAATTTATTTAAATCCTTTAATTCCTGATATACTGTCAGCTTCATTAAGACTGAAACTGGTCTGTTCAGCCCACCACTGAATCCTCAGCCCCTAGCATTAAATGCAACACAGAGTTAGTGTTCAATATTTGTAGAATATCTGTAGAATAAATGAATAAATAAATAGCTTGTTTGTTGACTGATAGTTTGATGAATCAAATACGTATTACTTGATTTCCAGAAAGGTTTTTGTTAAGTTTAAAATTTTGAGGAATAGAGATAATTATTATTTTCGAGTTAGGGCAGTATTCATAACCTTGTGAGGATGTCTAAAGTTATTTTTCAAGGTCCAGTTCAACTTCTGTGATGACTTCCCTAAAAACACTGGTCCCAAATATCATCATGATTCTCTAACTTACTTGAGACTAGTTATTGGTATTATTATTGGCATTTGTAACATTTTGCCTTACCAAATAACCTAAATGATACATGGTTTATGTCATCCATTATATATAAACTTTAATGGGCTCATAGACTCCTGGAATTGAGTTCAAGGTTGCATTTGTTTTGCTTTACTAACAGAGCACAGCACTCCATTCTGTGTGTAAAGAAATCAATAGTCTTCAAATGCATAAATAAGTGAATGAATGAATCATTTGAAATAAGATGCAAATTTCAATGTTCGGTGGGGTAAGGGTGAGAAATTATCTGAGCGAATTTATGTTTCAGTGTTTGTAATGCCATGTGAAAAGATGGAGAAATTAAGACCAGGAAACACCATTCTCCCTGACATCTACAAAGATACAGAAATTTAATTCTGCATTTCTTTCTTATCAGAAATTTCCCTGAAATTAATTTTTTCTGATAAGTTTTCTTCTTTTCTTTGCAGTTTCAGAACACTGAATCTCTGTTTTCAATTTGTATTTGTATTTTGAAAAAAATTTCAAAACACTATTTCAACTTTTTAAAGAAAAATTGCAATTAAGATACTAGTCCATCAGTTATGTCCTTTTTATCACATTCCCTTCTCACTTTTATCATTAGAATCCAATATACTTAAATTATTATAATTATAGTGTACAAATAAGCATTTTCTTCTCTATATTATTTTTAAATTATGACTTAATAAAATAATTATTTCATGAGATTTTTTTCCTTTATATGGGAGACACTTTCATGAGAATCTTGGTATTAATAAAATTAGTTTTATTTTCACAAAATTATATTAGTTTTATACTAGCTGGGAGGTAGCCAAGATAGCCGTTAGCATTTCTACCCCACTTTTTGCTTCTGAGAAGCTATTAACATTTCTGATACATTTATATTCAATTGCCATGAATGTTTAATGGCCACAGCTTTCTAATATTTTGTTTGAAGACAAATGTCACAAAAAGAAAAGCACAGCTTCAGGGTCTAATAATGACAGAGGTTTAAACCGTGACTTTGACATTTACCAATTGTGCGATGAGGGTAAGTGATCTTAATAATTTGAGACTTTGTTCCATCATGTATAAAATTGTTATGATAAATCTTACTTTGAAGGATGTTGTGAGAAAGCCCAGATGAAACACACTGCTAGTTTATTTCCCTCTATCTCTTTGCCACATATCTTTGTCTGCAAATACTCCCAGCACCTCACCCTGACTACATACATTTTTGCAAACTCCTCAGTATGCCTAATACTCAACCTCACACTATCTTCTAGGTAACTGAAATAAAACAAAGATACATTTTTTTTTTTTTACATGGGCAGGCACCAGGAATCGAACCCAGGTCCTTGGGCACAGCAGGCAAGCGTTCTTATCTGCGTGAGCGTGGCCCACCCCAAAGATACATTTTTGGTTTAGTTTCACAGCTGAGGCATTTAGGGCTAGCTGTAGAAAATAATATACAGCAATTAAAAAGAAACCATCGTGAAGTCCATGTCAGTAAACGCCAAGGTAAATTCCTTTATATTATTTTTTTTCTCATAAAAAGAAATATTTTCTTAGGAATGCAGTAAACATCTCCTCTCCAAGGTTGTTTAGTTTCTTGTTACCTGTAATTAACACTTACATTTAGTGGATCTTCCTGCTAGTTTTCATCAGCCAATAGTTTTTATAGCATGCTTTTTTAAAAATAAAGCTTGGGGTTGTAAAATGATAGAGCCCCAAACTCTTTTCTATATGAACTAGAACATTTAATCATAAAATTTTATATTCAAAGCAAAATGTTTATCAATATTTTTTAAAAGCTGAGATTTAGGTTGGTTGAATAAATGCTCCACAAACACTTGAATAATGAAGATTTTTCCTCTTCATTTTTTCTCAGCAAAATTAAAGTCTCAGTAAGGTATCTTGGACACCAGGTGAATGCAGGTAGTTGTGGTTAAGTAGAGAATTTGGTCTGGTAATTTTCTATCTCCTGCATAAATCAGTATTCTCTGCCTCCTGGTACCCAGAATATTTGTGCTATCCACCACTTTCTTCTCCCTGGAACTTCAGCTAGAACTATATGCAAAACTTTCTATATCTTTGTTGATCACATCACCCTGAATATCTATTAAATTCCATGAACAGAAAAGTAATGTCCTGTGGTCGTGGAATTAATTGGCTTAATACATCATCCCTTAGTTACTTTACTAGGACTGTTTTTAAAGTTAAAATAAAGGAAAAACAAAACTACAAGTATCTTAAGACTAGACTGAAATCTCCAAGTGAGCATCTTGTTCTCTGGTGTTTCCTATTGTAGACTGACCACCTAGAGAAACTAGCAGACAATGGACATCCCATAAATAAAAATTTGATGAGCAAACAACATGGAATAACATGCTTGCACTCAAAGATTGGGGGTTATTTACTTTTACTTTTTGTTGTGGAAGAAAATAAATGCAGAAAAAATGCACTAAATATACATGTACAACAAACTATTTTAAGGTTAATATCAATGTATCTACAACCCAGATTAAGAATTATAAAATTCCTATCATATATCAGCACCTCCCCATGTAAGCCCTCATATTAATGATTATCATAAATTTTGAGATAATTGCATCTTTGCTTTAATGCATCGTTTCCCCTCCAAGTATGCCTCTCTATGTGTTCTAGTTTACTTTTATGTTTGAACTTTATAAATGTAATCAAGAGAGATGTCATGCACATAGTGACTTAAACAACTATTGAAAACCTCTTCCCAGAGATTCAGTGAAAAAAAAAAAAAGGAAAATTCTCACATGTTGAGAACTCTAGAACAAGGTACAAAATGGAGAAGTATCCCACAAATGCTGAATAGAATAAAGAGAAAAAGTGTCAGATACAAAAAGACTGGTTGGTCCTCTTCCCTCCCCCTCACTTGGCCTCACACATTGTGGAAAGTGCACAGAGGTAGAAGCCAGATCCTTCCCAAATCTCATCGAAGACACACACTATAAAATCTCTGTAGTAAGACAGATCCCCACCTTTATGTAGACATAGAGACCCAAGCCCACAGGGACCCACAGCTGGACACGAGCTGCTGGGGAGGGTGGTTTATAAAAAAGGCAGCAAGGAAGCACTTCTAAATGGAGCTTTAGAAAGGGAATGGCATAATCTTCCCACAAAACCGCAAGTAGCCAGGAGGAAACTGTCTGAATCAGCTGCTTGGGAACCCACAGGGCCGAAGACATCTCAAGGCCCAGGTCAGTGAGGAATGAAGAATCTGAGAAAACATGGACAGAGGCTTCATTTCCAGCCATAGGTCCTGGTGCCAATCCTTTACCCTTGAGGAAAACAGAAGCTGGAGGCCCAATTCTTGCCTGTGCAGACTGGCACAGCCAGGGAGGATCCTCCATCACAATTAAAGTGGGGCACAGCTCACTTTACTTGGCTGACAAAGCGAGGGAACAGGAACCCCACAGTTTCATCCTTGCCCAGTCAGATACTGCCTGGACTCTAGAAGCTAAAGAGCTTCTGAGGATGATTAAGTCACCAAAGATCATCATTTGCTAAAGATAGGAATCAAAGGAAACTTCCTTAACAAGATAAGGTTAATACATGAAAAATCCACTGCTAATATAATACTCAATGGGGAGAGACCGAAAGCTTTCCCTTTAAGATTGGTAATAAGACAAGCTTTCCCTCTAAGATTGGTAACAAGACAAGCTTCCCTCTAAGATTGGTAACAAGACAAAGATACCCACTATCACCACCACTATTTAATATTGTGCTAGAAGTTCTACCTAGAGCATTAGGCAATTAAAAGAAATTAAAGGCATGCAAATCAGAAAGGAAGAAGCAAATCTGTCACTATTTGCAGATGATATGACCCTATATTTGGAAATTCCAGAAAAATGACAACAAAGCTATTTGAACAAGTAAATGAGTTCTGTAAAGTGGTAGGATATACATCAATGTGTAAAAATCAATGGTGTTTCTATGCACTAGTAATGAGCTATATGAGGAGGTAATAAAGAAAAAATTCCATTTACAGTAGCACCTAAAAGAATCAAATGCCTAGAAATAAATTTAACCATGGATGTAACAAAGTTATACACAGAAAACTAAAAATGACTGCTAAAAGAAATCCAAGAAAGCATGAATAAATGGAAAGATTCTGTGTTCCTGGATTGGAAATTTAAATGTCATAAATATGTCAATTCTACCCAAATTGATATACAAAATCAATGCAATACCAATTAAAATTCCAACAAACTATACTGCTAAAATGGAAAAGCTAATTAGCAGTTTTATTTGGTAGGGAAAGAGGCCTTGGATAGCCAAAGCCATCCTTAAAAAGAAGAATGAAATAGGAGCTATCTCACTTCTTTTTATTTTTTTTCAACTGATAGAATGGGAAGTTATTTGCTTACAGTTTTGAGGCCAAGAAAATGTGCAAATCAAGACATAATCAAAGCAATGCTTTCTTCCCAGAGGATGGCTGTTGGCGGTCATTTGCTCTTCTGCTGTGTGGCAAAGCACATGGTGGCATCTGCTGGCCTTTCCCTTCTTTTGGGGGTTTCACTGATTTCAGCTTCTTGCTTTTTTTACTTATTATTATTATTTTTTTAAATATAACAAATAAATGCAAACATTCTTAACTTATGATCATTCCATTCTACATATATAATCAGTAATTCACAATATCATCACACAGTTGCATATTCATCATCATGATCATTTCTTAGAAAATTTGCATCAATTCAGAAAAAGAAATAAAAAGACAACAGAAAAAAAATCATACATACCATACCCTTTACCCCTCCCTTTCATTGATCACTAGCATTTCAATCTAAATTTATTTTGACATTTGTTCCCCCTATTATTTATTTTTATTCCATATGTTCCTCTCATCTGTTGACAAGGTAGATAAAAGGAGCATCAGACACAACATTTTCACAATCACACATTCACATTGTGAAAGCTATATCATTATACAATCATCTTCAAGAAACATGGCTACTGGAACACAGCTCTACATTTTCAGGAAGTTCCCTCCAGCCTCTCCATTACATCTTGACTAACAAGGTAATATCTATTTAATGTATAAGAATAACCTCCAGGATAACTTCTCTACTCTGGAATCTCTCAGCTATTGGCACTTAATTTTGTCTCATTTCATTTAATGAGACCCTTTTGGTTGAGAAGGTTTTCTCAATCCCTTGATGCTGAATCTCAGTTTATTCTAGGATTTCTGTCCCACATTGCTAGGAAGGTCCACACCTCTGGGAGTCATGTCCCATGTAAACAGGGGGAGGGCAGTGAATTTGCTTGTTGTGTTGCCTGGAGAGAGAGGTCACATCTGAGCAACAAAAGAGGTTCTCTTGGGGGTAATTCTTAGGCCTAATTTTAACTGTGGGGTTACGTTTCACATGAACAAACCCCAAGATTGGGGGCTTAGCCTATTGCTTTGGTTGTCCCCACTGCCTGTGAAAATATCAAGAATTCAACTTGAGGAAGTTGAATTTTTCCCTTTCTCACCATTCCACCAAGAGGACTTTGCAAATATTTTTTTATTCACTGCTCAGATCACTCTAGGATTTATCGGGACATCACTCTGGACAAGGTATTTGTTTGTTCCTGGTTTGCCCAGGGTATCTCACTTCTTGATTTTAAAGCATATTACGAAACCAGAGTGTTCAATACAACATGTTACTGGGATGAAGATTGACATATTGATTAATGGAATTGACTTGAGTGTTCAAAAGTAGACCCTCAGATCAACAGTCAGTTGATTTTTTATAAGACTCCCAAGTCTACTTAATTGGTACAGAATAGTCTCTTCAATAAGTCATGTTGAAAGAACTGGATATCTGTAATCAAAAGAAGGAAAGAGAACCCCTAACACCTTATACAAAAATTAACTCAAAATGTAATATGACCTAAAATATAAGAACTAATATCATAAAACTTCTAGAAGAAAGTGTAGGGAAACATCTTTAATATCTAGAAATAGTTTGAGTTTACACCCAAGGTACAAGCAAGAAAAGAAAGAAAAAAAAGATTGAGAACACCTCAAAATCAAATACTTCAGGGCTTTGAAGGACTTTGTCAAAAGGGTGAAAGACAGCTGACTTAATGGGAGAAAATATTTGGAATCCACATATCCTGACAAGGGTTTGATATTCAGAATGTATAAAGAAATTCTACAACTCAGTAATAAAAAGATAATCCAATTAAAAATGGGCAAAAGACATGAATAGATGACATTTTTCCGAAGAGAAATACAGTTAGCTAAACAGCATGTAAAAAAATGCTCAACTTCACTGGCTATTAGAAAAATGCAAATCAAAACCACATGAGATATTGTATACCTACTAGAATGGCACTATTTAAACGAACAAGAAACTGCAGGTATTGGAGAGGATGTGGAGAAATTGGAACACTTATTCACTGCCGGTGGGAATATAAAATGGTACGGCCACTGTGGAGGATGGTTTGGTTGTTCCTCAGGAAGCCAGGTATATAGTTGTCTTCTAGCCTGGCAATCCTGCTACTTGGGATGTACCCAAAGATCTGAAAGCCAGATTTAAACACAGCAATTGCTGCTATTGTGAACATAGCAGCAATGTTCACAATTGTCGAAATATAGAAACAACCAAAGTGTCCAAAATCAGATGAGTGGATAAACAAAATTTGGTATATACACATGATGAATATTATTCAGCAGGAAGAAGGAATGAAGTCTTGAAGCTTGTGACAACTTGGGTGAATTTTGAGAACATTGTTAAGTGAAATAAATCAGACACAAAAGGACAAATATTTTCTGATCTCAATTACGTGAACTAATTATTATGCGTAAAGAATAGAGGAGTAGTTGCTTAAAATGTGTAGAAGCTTTAACTAGGTTGAACTTAAAATTTGGAAGTAGGCAGAGATGATGGTAGCATGCATTGTGAGAATAATTAACGGTGCTGAATGATGTGTGAATGTGGTTCAAAGGAAGAAATTTAGAGTCATATCTGTCACCTGAAGGAAATTTGGAGATTATAACTTGTGGATATATAGCACAACGAATCTTGTGGTGGACAATGTCCATGCTAAACTGTACAAATATAAAAATGTTCTTTCATGAACTAAAGCAAGTGTATAACACTATTATAAGGGATTAATGATAGAGTGGTAAATGGGAAAGTGTACCTATTACAAACAATGGATTATAGTTAATAATATTTTAATACTCTTTCATAAACAGTAACAAATGTATGACACCAATATTATGGGTCAGTGATATGGTAGATGAGGGCTATGGGAGGATTTCAGTTTTCTTTTTTCTTTTTGTTTATCTTCTGGAGTAGTGAAAATGTACTAAAATTTATCATGGGAATGTATGCACAACTATGTGATAAAATAGAGAGCCAGTGGTTCTATCTTTTGGATGGTTTGTATGGCATATGGATATATCTCAATAAAACTGCATTATAATGATATAATCAATAATAAACATTTCATATATCGGGTTTTCTTTTCTTGATAGTATGGTTCGAATTTTAACTATATTATTGCATGGGACTTCAGCATGCACATTTTCATTTTGAGGTGTTATTACATTCAAGGTAGATAAAGTCATAAGATGCTTCCATGACTGCCCTAATTTATTACCTTAGTCCCCAGAATTCTGAATACAATGAGACATCACTCATTGTGACCTTACATGGTACCTAATCACTAGATTTTGAGTTAGTCAAGCGGAAGATTGTCTGGATAAACATTCTAATCACAAGAGATCTTTATAAAAGAAGATGGAGATTTGAGGTTTCAGATAGATTGAATATGATGAAGTTTCTCTGTTCCTGAGATGGAGGGCACCACATAGAAAGATCTAAAGGTGGCCTTGAGGATAGGGCAGCTGCCCCTCCCACCCCCACTAAAAGCAAGCAGACTCGGGCGGCTGCGGTGGCTCAGCGGGCGGGGCTCCGACCTGCCGTGCTGGAGGTCTGGAGTTCGATCCCTGGTGCCTCCTGCCCACATGCAAATTAAAAAAAAAAAAAAGCAAGCAGACTCCAATCCTACAGCTGGGAGAACTGAATATGACCCACAACCTGAATGACTGAGAGCAGATTCTTCCCCAAGGTCTACAGATAGGAGGTTTGTGTAATCCCGGTCAGAGAACCCAGTCAGATGTCTGACTCATCCTTGTACTGTGAGATAATAAAGAGGTGCTGCTTTAAGCCTATAAATTTGATGTCATTTCTTATGCTGCATGTGAAAATGAATACACTATTATAAAGCTCTTCCACAACATCCATTATAATGTTGAATGTTTGGCTTGTTACCATTTGAGAACCATCCTGTGTAATGCAGCTGTGATTCTGTTTGTCCCCTGATTCACATGAGCAAATATTTCAGTGGGTGTATATACGGGAGTGTCTTACTGAATTAGAAGGCAGGCCATGGGGTATTGAATCATGCCGCCACAAAAGACACGTCCAACACCTACCCCTATCCTGGGGTGTGAACCTATTTGTAAATAAGAACTTTGAGGATGTTATTATTAGTTAATATGTAGCCAATTGGAATGGAGGCGAGCAGTAATCAAATACGGCTGAAGTCCTCATAATAAAATGAAAATGGACACAGAAGTAGAAACCAGAGGAAGCCAGAAGACAGAAGTCTCTGAGAATGAGGCAGGTAGCTATGTGCAAAGGCAGAGATCAAGCCAAGGAACCCCAATAACTGTAAGCCAGTGACAGAACAGTACATACACTGAGAAAAAGTATGGTCTAATAAGACCTTTATTTATACGTCCAAAATCCAAAATGTAAGACAATAAATTCCTATTGTTCAAGCCAACCAGTTTTTGGTATTTGTCATAGCACACCTAGCAAAAAAAAAATAGTATATGTAAACTAAGGCAAATACTATTTTACTGGGTGCTTGTTGGTAACTTATTGGGGTTTATATAATATTTTTAAGTGATTATTGAAAAGGTTGATTATCTTCACAAATATTCTTTGGAAATTTGAAATTTCTTTTTTTGAAATACCTATTCAAAAGTGTCTTATCTGTATTTTCTAGTGGGTGATTTTTATTTGTCTTACTGATTTGTGGGATTTCTTTTAGTTTCCCTGTTCTAAGCCCATTTTTCATTATATGTGTTGCAAGCTTCTAATCTATGCTTGTTTCTCTTTCTTTTTGATCAAAAAATTCTTAAATATATTTTAGTCTAATGTATGTGTTTTTTTTAATGTTAACATTGTTTTCTTTATTATCCTGTTTACTTTTGTCTCTAACTTGAAGTCATAAAAATATTCTCCTGTAGTATCTTCTAACTTCTTATTCTTTTTAAACGTAGATCTAAAATATGCCTTTAATAGCTTTTGGTCAATAACAGTGCAAAGGATGGTCTTACCCTACATATAAATATTCCTTTACTGATTTTTTAAAAAATACATTGTTTTACCACTTACATGCCAACATTGTCATAATTTGATTGTCCATATATGTAGGGGTCTTTATTTGGACTTACTACTTTGTTCCATCCATCTATTTCCCAAAACCACAATGTCTTAATTTCTAATTTTCATTCTAAATCTTGAATTTAAAAAAATGAAGATTGTTACAACTGGTTCTTCTTCATTAATGGTGCTTTTGCTACTTTTTGCCTTTTGCATTTCAATTTCTATTCCTTCCCCCCTGCTAAAAAAAAAGGTCTTGTTTGTATTTTAATAATACATTTTTTTCCTCTTCATTAACACAATGCCCTGGCTAGGCCCTTCAATACACTTTGAGTAGAAGTAGTACTAGTGAGTAAGTATTCTTGACATGTTTCAAAAAGAAAACTTTCAACACACCTCAATTGAGTAGGGTATTTTTTTCCTCCCCTAGATTTGCTTTAATGTATTAAGAAAAATCACTTCTATTTAAGATTTTGTAGATATTTAATGTGAATAAATGTTAAATTTCATCAAATGGCACTTTCTGGGTCTTCTTTTTAAAATAGAATTTTCTCCTTATTCTATTAATGTGCTAAAAAACATTGTTTTCAAATGTGTAATGAAGTTTGCATTCATAGATAAACTAAATAGATCAGCATAGATCATCTACAATACTAGCTGGATATATTTATTCCATAATTTTATTTGCTAATATTTTATTTATGATATTTTCCTTATATATTTATATATAAGACATACACATTTTTATTTATCATATTGCTCTTTGATAAATTTTGATATCAATACTATTGTATCATAAAACAAGTCTTGGAGTATTCTCCTATTTTATTTTCTCCAGAAGAATTTGTATGCAATATTTTCTATAAATGTTTCATAGAATTCACCAGTGAAGCAATACAGTAAAGTATATATCTAAGTGGGTTATACAAATTAAATATCTAAATATTTTTAGGATCAATTCTGATTTTTGTATCTCCTGCCAGCTTTAGTAAGTTCTATGTAAAATTGTCAAATACATTTAAGTTTTCAAAATTATTGGCATAAAGTTGCTAAAATGATCTTCACATTATGTGTTCTGGTATCTGTAAGGTTTGTGTTGCTGTCTTTTTCATTCTTGAATATTTTGTGATTTGTGCCTTCTCCCCATTTCTTTGGTAAAACTCACCATTATTTAACTTTTTTCTTTTCAAATAAATACTTTTATATTTGTCTAGTCATATTTTACATTTGCTTTTTTTTATTAATTTATCTTCATTTTAGCATTGTATATCCTTCTTTCTATTTTCTTGTGTTTATGTTGCTTTTCTTTTTTCTAACTTCTAAATTTTATTGTTCGTTTGCTACTAAATATTGTCAGGTTTTCATGGGATGTATTTTTTCACCAATGGGTACATTTTAGAAGTGCATTTCTTAAACTCCAAAGATATAGGGATTATAGTTTAACTTTTGCGATCTGTTTTCTAGTACAATGGCATGATATTGGAAAATTCTCTCTGTAGTTTAAATACTTGGAAATGCATTAAAATTTTCTTTATATACCATTATGTGGGCAATTTTTGTAAATGTTCTGTGTGTACATACAATTACCTATCTTCTGCAGTTGAAAGAAATAGTCCTCTACATTTTTATTAGGTCAGTTGTGTTAATTTCATAGTTTAAATATTCTACAACTTAAAATTGTTCTTTATAACTTTGAATGTAGTGCTTTTTTTCATCAAGTTCTGTAAAGTGATACATAAGGTATTTTGAGTCAGATTTTTAAGTGCATACATGTTTAAAATTATGATAGGTTACTGGTGAAATAAAACATTTTTATGATTAAGAATACTTTTTTTATTTGTAGCAATGCTGTGAGTCTTATGTTTAATACAGCCACATCCACATTTTGTGACTTGTTTGCATGAGAGACCATTTTCTATCCTGTATTTTCAAGCTTTCATATACTTATGTTCTGGATGGTCCTCTTATAAGAAATCTATACTAGCATTTTGTTTTTGTACCTAACCAACAATTATAACATTTATATTAAGTCATTTTTAATGAAGGTAACTGTCATTATAATAATTTAAAGTCAATAGTCTTATTTTATGTTTTCTATTTCTTCCTCCATTTCTATATACCCTTTACTTTCCTGTCCTCTTTCAGGTGGTATATATTTTTAAATTATTGCATCTTTTCTCAGTTATTTGGGACATAACACACTTTTCTATTTTTTTATTTTATTTTGCATGCAATGTTTTTCTATAGAACTATCTACCATAACAGAAATACTGTATATATATTCTGTCCAATACAGCAAGCTCTAGCCACATGTGGTTACTGAGCATTTCAAATGGGACTGGTGTAACTAAAAAACTGATATTTTAAGTTGTCATTAATTTAAATTTCAATGTAAATAGCCACAAATACCTAGTATCATATCATGCAGAATCACAAGAAATTAAAGTCTAAATCCTTATCAAGAGGTAATGCTATTTTGTTCTTTAGAAACTTTAAATTTATTTAACTCCTTCGAAATTTTGTTATTTTTTTCAGCATATATAAGCTATTAGTTTTCTTTTATACACTCTCAATATGTGCATGCTTATTTCTATTTCTACTGCTGTCAATTCTAACTTTTACCCCATATAGTACAATTTTTCTGCGCCTTGAAGAGCACTTTTACTATTTCTTTTAGTAAAGTTTTTCTCATTGAAAAGTTCCATTAACTTTTGTGTGTTACTTTTATAATTAAAAGATATTTTATCTACATACACAATTCTATTTTGGAAATTATTTTCTTTCGGCAGACTGGGGATTTCAGCTCTGTTACCTCTGTTAAAAAGTTATCTCAAGGGTGCACGGATAGTTCAGTGGTTAGAATTCCTGCCTTCCATGTGGGAGACCTGAGTTCAATTCCCAGACCATGCACCCACAAAAAAAATAAATAAATAAAAATAAAAAAGCTATTGCACAGTCACTGCATTTGTCCTCTTAAAATCATTCTCCTTTTTCACCTAACCTTTTAAAGGTATGTTTCCTTATTTTAGATATTCTATAATCTTATAATAATGTGTTTATGTATATGATTCTTTTTTATATATTGCCCTTGAGTTTCTTGGATTTCTGGAATTTGTGTTTAGATTTTCTTCATAGGTTTTGTAAAATTCGCATTGTTTCTCACTAACTCCCTCTCTCTTATTCTCAGCCTCCAAAGAACTTACTGATCATATACCATGTTTTATACATGTGATTCTCTCAGCTTTACTTTGGAGATTTTCTTTTCCCCTATTTTTTTTGTGGACTAATTTCCCTTAGAGATATCTAATCTGTTCTTCTTAACCAACCATTGTGTTCTTAATTTTGGTTATTTCTTAAGTCTAGAAACCATATTTGATTCTTTTTCAGATCTGTTATGCTTTGATTTTTTTTTATTTTGTTTGGTGTACAGAGTAAACAGAATTTCTCCAAACTTTGCGTAGGACAGTTCCAGTTTTTCACTACCTATAGCTATTGCCTGTTGTACCTGATGATTTTTATTTATGTTTCCTGTGTCCTTGGAAATCATTGCTGATGTTTTTTTAAATTGTGATTAAAACTGTGACATACGGTATCATAATTTTTTCCACTAAGGATGTTTTCTTTCCTTCCTCATAGAGTCCATGTATACTAGCAATTTACAGAACACCTTAATCCAGTTTTGGGGATTGAGATTTTTCTAGGGTTCCTACAACACTCAGTATTAAGCTGCAGCTTGTGCAGGTGCTTGTTTACTGTCATGTAATACTTGCTTGAAGGTGTGCTTTCCATCTCTGCCCCAAACAAGAGCACTTTAACAGGGCCACACTTAGACTCTAAACTTTTGTACCCCAGCCACGTGATGTTTTGAAAAACCAGCCTCTCCATCCATCTTTTGGATTAGCAAATGGACACAAGGCAACAGCTCCCACAAAAGCTTGGGTTAGTGTTCTGAAAGTTTCTCTTCTACTGAATTTTAAATGAGTAGATTTGGAAATTCCAAAAAAAGCAAAAAAAAAAAAAAAAAAAAAAAAAAAAAAAAAAAAAAAAAAACAAAATACCCAAAAACTTTAGCCATTTCTACAAAATGCTGTTTAAGCTGAAGACTTTACCCGGAACACAAATTTCATGGAATTATATTGTTTGATAGGGTATCATCTTAATATCTGAAGATGGGAAACAGACAAACTACCAATGTTCACACACTTCCCAGTTTTCCCTCATTCTAATTATACTAAAAGCTGTCAAGCATCTGATCTACTAGGGAAAAGATATTCTGGTAAGTGCTTTTATTTCAGATAGATTTTACTATTTGTTATATCTCCATTTCTTACTTCAAAAGATAATGAGGCGTGTTCGCTTCGGCAGCACATATACTAAAATTGGAATGATACAGAGAAGATTAGCATGGCCCCTGCTCAAGGATGACACACAAATTCGTGAAGCGTTCCATATTTTTAAGCTTGGCATCAATACCCCATCAAAGGAGGTCTCCAAGGACCTGGCAGCATCCCGGAGGGCTCCACACAGCCCTTTCCCTCAAATTATTTCACTGTGAAACCCAAAACAGCAGCCCCAGGATCCTGCAGGGCAAAGCTACAGGCTGACACCACCGGGACCCCTTCCCATGGCAGCCACATCCTTGGGCAAATGGGCCTACAGACAAGTCCCTTCCTCAAAAGCAGCGTCCCCCTTTCAATGGATGTTTTATTTTCAAGGCAATAAGGGGTTCATCACCCTTAGGACAAGCCAACAGGAAAATAAAGGTGACTGAGTTTTGAAATGTTAAAAAAAAAAAAAAAGATAATGAGGCATAGAAGGCACATTCTGGAAATCTAGCATTGGCACTGTGATTCTGACATGAAACTATTTATGTAGCTTCATTACAATTTTCCTCTGAATGGAAAGTAGACTTTTATTTTAAGAATATCTGCTAAACAAAATTGCACTTTCCTATGCAAAGGACTTTCACAATTTCTGTCAGATTCTTAGGCATTGCTAATTTCTCCTGCTCTTTTACATGTTAGAAACAATATATGCTAAGAAGTAAGTTCTGCATAAATTAATGGAATATTTTCTCTGCATCATGGACATAGGAATTTAAGAGTTAAACCATTATGCCTTCAAGGACACATGCTCATAAATATTGTGGACAATATCCCTTTGAATTTTTGTTGTATCCCTTCTGAAAGTACCAGACCTGAGTGAATTTAATTAGAGAAGATGGTTTCTGTAATGGAAACCTTTATATTCCAAATTCAAAATTTGGGGGAATTACAAAAGGAAACCAGACAAAATCAGCTTCCTCCTTTGGAAAGCTATCCTACTGCATTCTTAATATCCCTGCAGTGATGTGGGATGCCTACTCCACTGAAATGGACAGCAGTGATTAGGTAGCCAAAGATTCATATTCCACCACAGTCAGGGACCTTATCTGTATAATGAAATTATTCCTTAATTTTCATATAATTCTTTAAAGGCTGGTCAACAGGGCAAATGTACCCAGTTAGGTCTATTTTCTGACAAAAGGTAGTAGTAGACATCTAATAAGAGAGACTTAAGTCAAGCATATTCTTGACTAATCTGCTCTGCATTTGGTCAGTAAATTACTGAAAAGGCACTATTTGTCAAAGGCTGGGAAGCAAAGTGCACAAGTCTTATTTATTTACACCAAGATTTTCTTACATAAGTGGTGTAAGAAAAAGAAACAGAGTCCACAAAAGTGATAGAGTGACTCTGAGGAGCCAACAACAGCTCTTCTAAACCATTGGCATGGGTGTGCAATTACAGCTCTTCATGTGCAAAGCTGTCAATGTTGATTATCTCATTTAATGTTCAACATTGCCCTATGAGTTAGGGAGTAGTATTCCCTTATCCTCATATAAAGATGACAAACAGAAAAGTATTAATTTAACCAGCCAATGCCCTGGAGTTGGCAAATTGGCAGAGTTAATATTTGGACCCAGCCAATCTTGCTTGAGTCAGCTGTTTTAAAACTGTATTTAAGTTCTTTCTCAAGGAAAAATGGAGCATGTAATAAAAGAGAGCTACACTAAAGATATGCTGCATGAGATAAAACTTGGCAGAGAAAGCTTTAGCTAGGATCATGAGGAGGTGGGTGTCCAGAGAGCTGGATCAAAATTCACAGGACTCCATCAGGGAAACTACAATGCCATTTGAGTAAAAGACAGACAGAACTTCAGCTCTATGGAAGCTTTCAGGAAGAAAAGAAGTCAGAAGCTTAAGAACTTGAATAGGGCAGAAACAGGTAGAATATTTAATAGACTGTCTGGCTCTCTAACCAGTGAGCTTGTTTTGTTTTATTAATATCATTTGAGTGGTTATTAAGGGGCAAGTTGCAACAACTATTTTCTCTAAATTAATTTTACATATATAAAACCCGATGCACATACAAGGTTACATTTCAATAAAGTTCCCGTGCATTTTCCTGACCCTTCAAATCATTTGAATTGAATAAATTGAGAAAGCACAGTTTATCTGTCAAGTAGGTTAAGCTGAGTGAAGAAAAACAAAACAGAAATCTTGTTGCATGTATACCACAAAAATGTATTTTTGCCTGCTCCCATTACCAGTTGTGGTCAGACGGGGACTTGGAGTATAATGGTTACTGTAGAAACTAGGATAACACAAGCTGCCTCTTGATGTCTGTTCTCAAGATCACTGAGACATGAAGAAAGGACATTGCATAGTAGCCCTTGAAACTTCCATGCAAGTGTGAGATACATCACTTCTATAGACCAAAGCAAGCCATATGGCCATACTGAACTTCAGAGGGGATGGGGAAATGAAACCCTATCATTCCAGGAAACATATGGCAACCAACACATTTACTGCCACACACACAGTAAGTGTGGCACCAAATCCTAGGAGGTGGCAGCCAGACATTTTCCTCACCCACTCAGTAGGATATGGGTCAGAAAATAAGTCTGGATTTTATAATAGAATGTGTTTTCTTTCAGAAATAACACACTATAACTTATTGGATATTTTCAACCATTCCTTTCAAATGAATGATAGACTGCTGCCCTGGAATAATAAGGATTTTTTTTTTATTTGCACAGACAGTAAAGATTGTTAATTATCTGATTCACCACCTCATATTGACAAGTAGCCCTTTGATGGAAGAAAACAGGAGTAGGGAAGAAACCAAACTTACAACACCTGACAGAACTAGTGATCTACAGGGGCCAGAAATCTGAGCAGCCTCCTCAATAGCTCAGCCAGGCATGAGAAAGAACACCTTAGGGCAGGGAAGCTATTCAGCTATTGATGTATTACAACTGACACCTATGGAGAGATATCTGAGGTGAGAAATAAGATGCAATTTCAAATACATAAATAAGTTTTGCCTGCAAAATCTTTCTTGGAGAAGAAGATACAAAAAAAACCATACAACAATATTTCTCTTCCTTGTCAAATTGGTCTTGTCACACAAAATAGACAATAATACTTCTTTATGACAAGATATCAAGAAAATTTAGCACAGGTATCTTTTAAGAACTTCAAAATGCATTTCCAAACAGAGATTGGATTAGAGTAATTGGATTTGATTGAATTTATGTTCCTTTCTGACTTAATTTAAGCAACTGTACTATACTACTTTTAAAACATTTTATTGTGAAATATTTTCAAAATTTCATTACTGTTACAAAAATAATATAAGCTCCATACAGAGAACTCCAACATATCCCTATCCCCAACAAATACGAAACTCTACAAATTTTAAGATTTTGCCACATTTACTGTATCCTGCTATCTATCTATCTATCTATCTATCTATCTATCTATCTATCTATCTATCTATCTATCTATCTATCCATGTATTTATCAATTCATTTAGCAATCCATCTATTTATCAATGCCATTAAGTTCCTTGAATGTAAATTATATAAACTATGCTCTTTGAACAATTAATACTGCCATGTACATTTCCTGAGAACAAGAATAGTCACTTAAATGCCCACCTTAAGTGCAATTATCAGGTTCAAGAAACATAACATTGATGTAAAGCTTAAAGTCTATATTCCATTTTTTTTCTTAAGTCCCAATTAGGTTCTATTGTGTCTTTTCTCCTCCCTATTTGGATAATTTCCAGGATGATGTATTACATTTCAATGTCATTTTTTCATTAGTTGTTCTTTTTTTTATTATTATGGGAACATACACACAATATAAACTTTACCATCTCAGCCCTTCACAAGCATACTACTCAGTGAGATTAATCGCATTAGCAATATTGTGGCACCCTCACCACCTTCCAGTACTAAAATTTTTCCATCTCCCCAAACAGAAACCCTACACCTGTTATGCCTTAACTTCCCTTATGCCTCCCTGTATCCCTAGAAACCTTCACTCTAATTTCAGCTTGTAGGAGTATGTAGATTTTCCCAAATTTTCTTTGTAGTTATCACAAGGCTCAAACTTAATATCCGAAAACTTTAACCCTTTCATTTGCCTCATTACTAACTTAACTGTAATAATATACACAAACCCTTCATCCCCCACCCTTATGTAATTCTTTTCACAAATTGCATACTTATACATTATGAGTCAATAATCAATGATTTAACATTACATTTTATTTAGTTGCCTCTTAGATCTCATAGGAAATAAAAAGTAGAGTTACGACCAAAATTAGCTAGTACTGACATTTGCATTAACCCATGTGACTATCCTCACTGGAGATCTCTGTTTTTCATGCAGCTTCAATCAATTATCTATTGTCCTTTCCTTTCAACCTCCAGGAGTCTCTTTAGCATCTTTTGCATAGTTGGTCTACTGGTGAGCGATTCCCTCAGCTTTTGTTTATCAGGGAATGTTTTAACCTCTCCTTCATTTTTGAAAGATAGCTTTGCCAGATATAGAACCCTTTGTTGGAATTTTCTTTTGTTTTCCATAATTTAAATATGTCACCCCACTGCCTTCTTTTTTTTTCCAGTGAGAAATCAGCACCGAATCTTATTGAGCCTCCTTGTATGTGACCTGTTGCTTCTCTCTTGTGGCTTTCAGAATACCTTCTTTATCTTTGTCGTTCCACAAGTAGATTATAATATGCTGTGTTGTGGATCTATTGGGTTTACCTTGTTTGAAGTTCTTTGAGTTTCTTGGATATGTATATTCATGTCTTTAATTAAAATTGATAAATGCTTAGTCATGATTTCTTTGAATATTCTCCCTGGTCCTTTCTCTTTTTCTTCCCCTTATGGGACTCAGATGTATATGTTTATTGGTATATTTCTTCTCCTGGGACTCGAATGATATGATGTCTCACATACACTTCAGGTTCTGCTCCATTTTCACCTTTCTTTCTTCTCTCTGCTCCTCTGGTTGAATGATTTCAACTGTCTTCTTTTCAAGTTCATGGACTCTTTCTTCTGCTGGCTTGATTGTGCTCTTCAACCCCTCTAGGGAATTATTGATTTCTGTTATGCTGGTCTTCAGCTCTGTTTGCTTCCTTTCATAATTATTATCTATCTATTGATAGTCTCTTTCTGTTCATTTATGGATTTCTCATTTTCTTTAATTCTTTGACATTTCTCCTTTACCTCTTTGAGCACATTTAAGACTGTGTTTTGAAATCTGGGCCTCCTCACTGATGGCTTCAAATGCTTCAATTTTCTCCTTTGCCTGGGACATCATTTCCTTTTCCTTTGTACATTTTGTAACCTTCTGTTGAAGCCTGGATATCTTCATATTTTAATGTGTTACTTCTGGAATTTAGACTCAGAGGCATCTGTTCCTTAAGTTTATACCTAACTTGCCTCATAACAAAGTTTTCTTTGAATTCCAGAAGAAAGAAAATAGAAAGAGGAAATAAAGAAAATGCCATTAGAGTCTTTGCAGAATGGCCTGTGTGAGAGCTCTCCTTTAGAGCACATCCACACAGTAAGTTTAGAGGATAGCTACAGATCAAAGGGCAGGGGCTTCCCTGATCCTTTCTGTGTTTATGTCTTGTCTTGGCAATGTACTTTTGGTCCTAGGAATCTCCCCCATGTACACATTTCTGAATGCCCCCTCTTCCTAAGGAAAGTTTTCCTCATGGTCTCTGGCAATACACGGCATGTCCTATAGTCAGCAATACCATACCCTAGACAGCATGAGTTGTCTGCTCTCCCAAAGTGTTTGTTCTGTAAGAAAGCTCAGTTTGCCACCTTCTACATTCAAGGCATGTTTGGAAACAGTGAGTCCCTTAGACCACTACCAGACTGATTGTAGCAGACATACTTGACCCCGTTATGTGTACGAGGATCCCTTCAAAACCAGAAGAAGGAATCTGCACCAGGAGCACAACCCAGTCCAACCACAAACTGATGTGGGTGGCATGGGTCCAGCCATGCCAACACAGGCTCCTTTGGCTTTTAGTTGGTCTGCTTCTTGATTTGCTGCTCTCCCTGCTACTACAGTCCTTCAACTTTTTTCTGGAGCTTTGAGAAAGATGTTTCTGCCAGTACTTGCTGGTTGTTCAAAGCTTCTGTGAGAGGATGGAAACCTGAACTGTATCATATTGTCATGTTGATTGTGATAGGTCCTCTATAATATACTATTTTAAAGAAATTGTTATGTTATGGCTATTTAGGAGAATTATATCACTGGATAGAGAATTTTGTAATTTAAGAAAGTTTTACTCCAGAAATTAAAAAGTCCCAGATGGCTACAAGGAGGTCATTTGAAGAAATTTAAGTCATAAATATTTATATTGTGCATCCCTTTGGTGACATTTATTCTTAGCATAAAATTAGATAAGATCTTTTATATAACATATGCAAGATATCTGGGATACTTCAGCTCCAATAGAAATTTTAAAAATTGTCAAGGGAAAAATATTTAAAGTTTCTTAATATATTATTTTATTTTTAAGAAGAAAGGAATGAGTTTCTGGTCTTAAGAGATGTAATAGGGAAAAATAAAAATTAACTAATTTACTTAATTACACACAAATTATACATTTCTCAGTATGAATCCAAACCCTGTTATAACTCTCTATCGTACTTTTGTAAAGCTATTTTCAGATCTGCAATTTTTACATGTAGACAATTTGTATTATTGACTGAGATTATAACCCCCAAAATGAGAAATGCTAGAAGACCCTGTTATTGCTATAGGCAACGCATCTGTATTTGAGACAACAACAAGGATTTAGTACCATATAAAAACTTACAACAGATGAGGTGATGAGGGAAAGCCAGGTGAAATGAAGAATAAATAAAAATCCTAGATGCATAATAGAGTCCATTTTTCAAGAATTGATTGCAAATATTGATTGTTTTAATACCAGACAAGTAGTAATATTTTTTAACACAGTGGTTTTAAAAAGAGGATGAAAAAGTGCCCCACCCCATTTTAAAATTATTTTTTGATACAAGCATTGGGATTAAAACATAAATAAATAAGCACTTTAAAGCCATCACTTCTTTTGTTTGATTTCTAGCACCTGATTAACTTCTAACCGTAGAATTTTAACTCATAAGATGGGTCTTACATGTTCTTTCCTTAAGACTTGGGGAAATCTCTACCCTTTAAAATAACTCTTGATATTATCACTACATGCAAAAGGGCATAGGATGATCACAATTATGGTTTTTTTTATTACAACATTCTCTGAAATTGTTGCAAATTTCTCATCTCTGCCACCAGCATTTTGCAAATTACCATCCATTTTCATTTCTCTTGTTTACAAAAAAGTGGAGGTTCTACAGTTGCTCCTGCAGAGATTAGTTACTTAGCAATTTGCTGAATTCCTGCTGTCAGAACTGGGATCAGGCATCAATTTGAGAAGGTATTTGGGGCTGCCCTATAGATATTAATAAGATGTGGTCCCTGCCCATAATAGGTAATAACCTAGTCAGAAAGCAACATAAAAAGCACAGAAAAAATTGATGAGTCTAACTGTGTCAAACCCTTAGTGTCGCCAAATAATACACAGAGTGGAATGCTGTTACCCTGGCCTGGAACTTATATCTCTAAGGAAACAGACCAGTCACTGACTCTCTGGAAACTTCAGTGTCCTCATCTCTAAAATGAAAATCTTCTCATTTGGTCCAGTCATGGACCAAATGATTTCCAAGCTTCTCACACACTCTGAGAAAGTGTAGCTCACAATTACAAAGTGCATGCTGGTGCTGACATTTCTGTTTTTAGAGTTTGTTTGAACTATGCACAGAGATGCTCTTAGTGAACCTCCCTTTTCCCCATTTTGAAGTGCTAAAAACTCTCTCAAGTTTTCATTCCAGGCCTGTATAGCTTCAGCATTTGGTGTTGAACATTCCAAGGTAAATTTACCTTCACTCAGAGCCTCCCAGTATGAGGTCATGCCTAAAGTCAATTAACACTTCATATCAGGATGAAAATGGAAACTGCCTGTTTCAGACTTTAAAGAAAATGCTTGTATCCATAATCAGAGCATTTCAGCAGACATTCTCAATTTGAGGTATAGTCTATTTTTATAGGAAATCACTTGTTTTATGTTTATAGGATCTGTAGATCATCTCCAAACTGTTTGCTGACTATACTGAAGGACACCAAAATAAATGCATAAACGTCAGTCAGTAAGCTTGGACCATGAATGTTTTCCCCTTGTTATCTTTGGCAAGGGCAACAGAAAGAGGGTAAAATGAGATTCTGTAGAAGGTGAAGGTGGAGGTTGAAATTGCCAAAAGCTGGATTTTTTTTTCTATGCAGTGTTTTCCCCATGAGAAGATTTTATTGCGGCAGCAGTAGAACTAACTCCAAAGGGCTGATCAGCAGAGCAGAGGGCCATCGCCTGTAAGGAACTTCCTTCTCCAGGATTGGAGCAGCTGGAATCAGCACGTGACCAGGCAGCTAGTGGTGTATGCCAGGCATAAATGACCTGCATTACTTCCATGTTTCCTCCTCACTCCTTCTGTTCACTGTAAAGATAAAAGATCTCAGAAAAGGAACTGGTATAAGTATAAAAATAACTATTTGTGCACTTCCATTTATTTTGCATTTGGGATTGCCCACCACATTAATCAGATCTTGAGACAAAATTTGGAGAAGGTGGGGCAATACAAAGTAGACTGATTGTACCAATGACTTAATTGATGTGAGTTATTTCTCCATGACTTCAAAAAAACTGTAGTAACTAAGAATAGTAGCTAAGTTTAGCAACTAACTGTATATCTTAACCATGTATATTTATATGTGTGTACATATGTACATAAATATGTTATGTATTGCTATATATGTCTATATGATTGGCAAAGTTATAATACAGGTATACTAGGCAAGTACTAACCTAAAGGAAGTTGGGGAAGCATATTAGTAGTTATTAATAGTAAGCAAAATAGACTTTAATCAACATAAGTAAATGAATCAATAATTATAGTACAGATTAAGAGTGTTACTGCAAAAGAAGAGTATTACTGCATAGTGATAAAAAATTAAATTTACTAGGATGATTAGAAAACAATAAACAAATCTAAACTGATAAACTCCTTTAAAGATTATTTCAAAATGCCTTGAGCACAAATCGACAGAACTGTAAGAAGAAATGATATATCTTTTACCTCATTTCATAATGATATAATCAACAAAAACATACAGAAATTTAGAAAATTTAAATAATTCTCTTAACAAACTTGATTTAGTGGATGTATATGGAAATTATGACCACTTAGATTATGCATGGGTCATATAGGAAAATTGACAGTGTGTTAGGCCATACACCAAGTCTCACAAATTTCTACAGATCAGGTCTTTGGTCATAAAATAATTCCATTAATAATGACAAAATTTATCATTCCAAAAATGTAAAAGCATAATTATAAACAACTCATGAATTAAAGGAAAAATCATAATGGAAATTAAAATATTCAAAACAGCATAAGAAAAGCAGTATATGTCAAAACAGGACTAAAGCTAACGTAGCAATTAAATGAAATAATACGTTCAAGTACATATTTTCAAAATGATGAAAAAATCAAATGAATGAACTGAGCAATGGATTTTAAATCAATTTAAAAGGAGTGACTTCAGAATGATACCAAAGAAGCAAAAAGAAAATAAAATCAATGCTTGTAGAATCAATGAAATAGAAATGAATTGAGGAATAAGCATAATCAAGAATTTCCTTTGTTAAAAACAATAGCTAAGAGTATCTTGAGAAAGAGAAACACAAAAGTGGCAGGTCTCTCACTACCTGACTTCAAAACATATTATGAACTTGCAGTGGTCAAAACAACGTGGTAAAGCAGACCACGGTGGCTCAGCAGGCAGAGTTCTCGCCTGCCATGCTGGAGACCTGTGTTCAATTCCCAATGCCTGCCCATGAAAAATAAATAAATAAAAATAAATAACACAGCATGGTACTGGCATAAAGATAGATATACTGAACAATGGAATCAAATTGAGTGTTCAGTGTCCCTCTCATCTATGAACAATTGATCTTTGATAAGACAGTTAAGCCAACCCACCTGGTTACAGCCTATTCAATAAATGGTATTTGGAAAACTGGATATCCACATGCAAAAGAATGAAAGAGAATCCATATCTCACACCCTATACAAAAAATTAACTCAGAATGGATCAAAGACCTAAACATTAGAGTTAAGATTATAAAACTGCTTAAACAAAATGTAAGGAAATATCTGATAAATATCATAATAGGAAGTCATTTCCTAGATCTTACACCCAAAGCACAAAGCATTGAGAAAAAAATAAAACAGATAAGTGGGATCTCTGCAAAATAAAACACTTTTGTGCATAACAGAACTTTGTCAGAAGGTAAAAAGGCAATCTATGCAATGGAGACAATATCTGGAAACCACATTTCAGATATGGGTTTAGTATACAGAATATATAAAGAGATTCTTCAGTTCAACAACAAAAAGACAATTTAATTTAAAAATAGACAAAAGACATGAACAGACACTTTTCAGAAAAGGAAGTACAAATGACTAAAAGGCACATAAAATGATATTCAACGCTACTGACTATTAGGGAAATGAGACATCATTTCACAAATACTAGAATAGCCATTATCAAAAACAAAACAAAAAAAAACAGAAAACGACAAGTGCTGGAGAGGTTGTGGAAAATTACCTGCTGTTAGGGGGAAAGTAAAATGGTACAATCACCCTGGAAGGCAGTTTGGCAGTTCCTCAGGAAGCTAAGTATAGAATTGCCATATGATCCAGCAATCCATTACTAGGTATATATTCAGAGGAACTGAAGGTAAGGACACAAATGGGCAATTGCATACAGATGTTTATAGCAACATCATTCTTATTGGAAAGATAAGTGAATGTCTATATAAAATAGGAGGAAGAGAAATTATTGATAAAATATTAGGTTTAATAAGACCTTATTAAAATCAGGGAATACATTTTCATATAAAAATGCCAATTATAGTTCTATGTATATGAAAGTATCTTACATTTTGAAATACTCACTAATTAAATATAATAAAATATCTACAAATAAAATATTCACATTTTGGGGGAAAATGCATTCATTCATTTATTTATCAAAAGACTTTATATAAGACAAATAAAAGGAGTGACATACCGGGTCATGTCCTAAATGAATAGGAAGCATCTAGTGTCATAAACTTGGCAATTGTCCCTAAAAGGCTCTTTAAATTTACAGCACTCAAGATATATTTTTAATAGAGTTTGCTTTTTATTTGTTAGTTTTGTTGGATTTTCAGGAGTATAACAAGCTCTTTAAATATATGTGACATAGTAAAAGGGAATATAGATCTGGAAAAGAATAAGTTTTTAAGAATAAAAATAAAGACCTAGTTTACAATACATTAAGATTTATAAAATCATACCAATCAAGAAAAATGATGAATATCATGCAGTAATAACCCCCCTACCCCCCCCAAAAAAATGGTATATACTAACAGTCAAGAAACAGGTGAAACTTGATTTAAGAGAGGAAAGTATCAAAGATCATTAGTATATGACAATGGTACTACAAAGTAGATAAGGCATAAGGAATATTGGAATGCATCTCCAATCATTAAAACACACTACAAAGGGATTATATGAAAAGTCACAAACTCATCTCATAAAAGTCACAAACAACACTGATAATGGAAGAAAGATTAAATCCCTCAATAGCCAATCTCTCAAAAAATATAAGAAACCTTCATGCAACTCATTTAAAAAAGGCAAGTATCATGAAAAGAGTTTTCAAAAAAAGAAATCTTAATTAACGATAGACATTTGGAAAAAATTTTTCAACTTCATTAGTAATGGTGAAATTCACAATAAAACCACCACTGCATATACCATCTCACAGTATTTCACATAATTTTAACTACAAAATTATAATTTTGGCAATGGCAAATGGCAAATCTGTGAGGAAAAAGGAAGGCACATATTCCTTTAGTGGAAAACTAGAACTGTTTAAAACACTTTGTAAAATAGTACATTTTCATAGCAAGGTTAAATATGTCTATTACTTATATTGCAGCAATTCATTTACTAATTATATATCCTAAAGAAACTCCTACCCATATTCACCAGGAGACATGTACAAAAATATTTACCACATTGCCCCTTACTTCAAAAGCCTAAAAACCATCCAAATGTTCTGCAGTTACAAAATTAATAGACAAAATGTCAAATATGCCTGCTATGGAAAAAGCATACAGCAGTGAAAATAAATGAACTACAATTTCATTCATCAAAAGTACACAATTAAAAATTATAATGAGTGGAAAAAACAAAACAAGTCACAAAAAATATAATCATTATTTTCAAAAACAATGTAAATAATTAAAACACTTTAGGGACACATACATATGTAAAAAGTTATCAAATATGTTATTTTAAACACTTTATATGTTTATTAAAATAATTTTAAAAATAGGATTATAATTACTTTGATGGGAGGAATGAAATGTATATCTGGGCAGGATATTCAGGGAGTCCCTATAATGGTAGTAAATTTTCTATTTCTTAAGATAGGTGATATGTGCATATATGTCTGTTTCATTATTAAGCACTAAACCTGCAATATGCCTTACTTCTCAATTGCATAAAGATACTTGGAAACAGAGGTGAAGAGTCAGAGATTGGGAGTTAGGAAACCAGACTTCCAGGCTGTGTCCATACTATCTGTGTGGCTTTAGGCACATCCTTCAATCATTCAGCCAGTTTATTCAGGATGTGAAGATTTTTTCTTTGGCATCACTAATGAACACTTTTACAGTAAGTGGAGAAAAGTCAAGAGAAGGAGAGGGTGTCTAAAAGAGTTGTTGCTGCTTTGGCGAAAATCGCTGTTTCTCAAATGATTCTTTGATTTTTCTGCCTCCTAATGTTTTGCTGATTCTTTTGGAATGCAGAAGGCATTTTGGTCATCTCGATGTATCGAAACACCACTCATTCTTCAGGAGCCAGCTGAAATCACTCTGGATCACAGGGTTTCTCTGAGCTGGACCTTTTTGGAAAATATTTCTACATTTTCTAAACTACTAGAGAAGTGTCAGTGTGTTGTGTACAAGGTAACACTTCTTCATTAAGAAGAGGAGAAATAAGCCATTATATTATTTTCTAAAAAACTAGAAATATTTAACATGTAGACTGATTATCTATTAATAGATATATTACCAGATAAAAGCGGTGGATTCCCAAGGCACCATGATTACTGGATTCGTAGTAGGAGAGCAGATAGCATATTGGCCTAAAATCTGTTTCCCTGAACTTCAGTAATTCTGACAGAGAAAAAGGCCATCAGAGTTTAGTATAATGAGCCCAGTGGCTCCAGATGATGTAATTAGAGGTGATCTAATTACTAAGCATGCACATATTGATTACATGCTTAATCACAGAACATATATAAGTAAATGACAGCCTTAATATGATGATGGACATGATTTGCAGTATTATAATAAGTTATAGGTAACTTGCAAGTTAAAGTCTAAGCTGCTGCATATGTTAGGCTGGCCCAGTTTAGTTAGATTCAGTCTTAGTTATCAAGATAAGTTTGGGCTTGGGGTGGGTTAGTTCTGGACTAACTGTGACTCTTCATTAATAAACGTTAAGGATGTCTTTAGTGATCACAAGATTCTAAAGTTGAAAAACTGGGTCAATGAGTACAAAGGAAGGTTAGTCACAAAGTTTTTACAATCACAGGGGCAGATTACAATCATTATCAGAGATTAAGGCAGCTGGATTACAATTTAGGGTTTCAGGTATTCCCTTCTGTATTCCAATATGCCAGAAAGCAAAAAGGAATATCTAGGGCAGTGCAATGGTGACTCAGTGGCAGAGTTCTTGCCTGCCATGCTGGAGACCCAGGTTTGATTCCCAGTGCCTGCCCATGTAAAAAAAAATTAATTAAAAAAAGGAATATCTACATAACAATTCAGTAATCAAAATCATCTCTTAAAACTTAATTTCTCTGTCATAGATATACAACTTATAAAGTAGGACACATAAATGAGGATGGATTATTTTTTTAATTGTTGCAATATGTGATTGAAAAGTTTGAAAACTATTAATGTCTTCATAATTAAGTAATTCTCAAATACTTGTGCCTGTTTTTTTCATACTAAGGTTTATCTTATTTTAAGGTAGAAATATTAGCTCATAGGTTTAATGTGAAAATTGTATAATGCCATTGGTCAAGTCCTCTCTCATTCATTCTCTCTAGTACAACATGAAATGTCAAATGGTTTAGTATAACCTGCCATATGATAAACACAAGTTAAGTAACTTCCCCAAAAGAAACAAAGGAAACTATGAAAACTAAAGATATATATATATATATATATATATATATATATATATATATATATATATCATGTTCTGACATTTGTTTTCAGAGAAATTAGAAAAAGATAACATATCTTTAAAAAATATAATGCAATGGGGAAAAACATGATAAAATAAGAGTCCTTAAATATTAAAATACAATTTTCAAAATAATAGTAATTATAGGTATAGAACCCTGAAGAGTAAATTTGAGACTAGTTTTCAAAATGGAGAACAAATGTCAAGAAGACTGGAAATATAAGAGAACAGATAATGGAAAAGTTTTTTTTTTTTTTTCTGAATGCACAAAATTGAATTTATGGGCATTTCAGAAAGAGAGAATGAAGAAAACAATGAAGAGAAACTTATCAGAGAAACAGTAAGAGATTATTTTCCAAAGTGTAATGGAGATACACATCTAATAATTGAAAGACCTTACGAAGTTCAAAACAGGGAAAATGATTAAAGACCTGTATTCTTTCATTATATGGATATTGAAAAATTGTCCCATCCTAAGGAAAGCAAAGCAACTCTTAAAAACATATACAAAAAATAAAATAAAATAAAGATGGAGATCATACATCTAATCAATTACTTTAGTTGTTAGAACACAATGGATAAATTCCTATACAATTTTGAGAGTAAAGACTGAACCTGGAAATGGATACCTTGTGAAATCATCATGTGAGAGCAAGGTGATTACGTTTATAGATATGCAAGTTCGCCGAAGTTTTACATAATAGGTATATTTGCTTAGAAAATAACATGAAGAATAGAGTAAATCAAGAAAAAAATATGTGCTCCAAGAAAGAGTGAGTTTAGACTCTGACAATTATAAAACTAAGGTATCACTGGTCAAGCTGAACTTGAGAGTATTGAATCCAGACATGCAGGGACATTTGGAGTGTTCTCTTAAAGAAATAAGGTATTTGCACAAGCTAGAGTGTATGCTTGAGCACTCTGAAGTTTAGCTGATTATCAAGACAGAATGAAAAAACAGAGTCAACTAATAGTCTAGAAACAAAAGAAAAAGCAAAAACTATCTCAGTAATGACAGGCAATGATAGAGTTCCACTGGAGCACCATGAAAAATATTGGCTGAGTTATAAAGGTAGAAACACTAGTATTGATTTCCTCCCTTAAAATAAAACTATGGATAAAGCATAGTGGGTTTTTGTGATTACAGAAGAATATGTAAATATAATCAACTTTGAGTACTGAAAATAAATTCAGAGGTCAAAAGGGAAGAGAAGAAGAGAGGACACAAGAAGGATAAAACCACAAATGATTGATTTTCACCCTAAAAAGTGGGGCTCAAATGATACCATCTGTCCATGAATGAATTAGGTACAAAGCTTTAAGTGCATTACCTAAACATACATACTGTATCGTTAATTGCGTGAGTCTGCTGTAACATAAAACCAAAATATCTCTGGCTTAAAAAAATTGATGCTCATTTCCCCTCCTGTCCAACAAGTCTTGAGGATGATGAGCCAGGGCTAATTAGTGTTGCTTCATGTTATCGTTGATGTCCAAATCCCCTCTCTCTGTGCTTGTTAGAATTTGGTTACCACCCTCAAGGTCACTGTGGGTCAGCAAAATGAGGATGAGGACCAGTGATGCTTTTGCCATCATCCAAGCAGGAAGAAGGACCAAGTGCAAAATGGATACCTGCCTTCCAGTTGAGTCATCTTAAAGTTTTTCCAAAGCTCACATTTCATTGGCCCCCCCACCAGTGGTCACATCCCGCAGAAGTTTTAGTTTTTTAAAAATTATCATTATTTTTAAGGAAAATTTAAAAATAATGTTTTTTTTAATAGGGAACTAGTTGTTTTGGCTGCACACCGATAAATAGTGTAGTAAATAAAAATAAGGAATTAATTATATTGGGGAAGTGAGCCAAATTATCACCCACCATTATAGGAAATCAGTAACTATTAAAGAGAAGTGTCAATTTATAGGGATAGTGATTTCATTACTACAGGAATTAAAAATGTAAATAGATATGTTTGCTTCTGGAACACAATAATGGAAATAGATACTGAGTCAAAAATTGTTGCTTTATGTTGTTTCATAAAGTTATGAAGTATGTAACAACATGGATGGACCTTAAGGACATTATACTGAGTGAGATTAGCCAGAAACAAAAGGACAAATACTGTATGGTCTCACTGATATGTACTAACATTAGTGAATGAACTTGGAGAATTTTAGTTAAGAACAGAGACCATCAAGAGATAGAAATAGCGTAGATATTGGGTAACTGGAGCTGAATTGTGCAAGAGGACATTTACAAAAATTCAGAAATGGATAGCAGAATACTACCTAACTGTAATACAATTATGTTAGACCACTGAATGAGGCTGAATGTGAGAATGATAGCTAGAGGAGGGTAGGGGGCACAGATGAAATCAGAAGGAAAGATAGACGATAAAGACTGAGATGATATAATCTAGGAATGCCTAGAGTGTATAATGAGTGACTAAATGTACAAATTTAAAAATGTTTTTGCATGAGGAAGAAGAAAGGAATGTCAATACTGCAGGGTGTTGTAAATAGGTGGTAATTCATATTTTAAAACTTTAACTTATGTGTGAGACTAAAGCAAAAAATGTTTATTTGGTACAGAATTTATATTTTGACTAGTGCAAAAAATTTTGCTTTTTTGTTATGTTGATTTTTTAACATTTGACTGTAAAAATATATATATATTTTTAGTTATGGTACAAAGCAATTACCTTTTTTTTTTCGCATGGGCAGGCATGGGGAATTGAACCCGGATCTCTGACACAGCAAGCAAGAACTCTGCCACTGAGCCATTGTTGCCTGCCCCAAAATAATTACATTTTAAGTCAATTATTTTATTAATAATTTCCCCTCCACCACCAGACTACATGGTGGTATTGGGAGAGGGGAGTGGTTATCACTGATTTCATAAATTATCTCAGGGAAATTTGAAATCTTTATACTTTTGAGTCTTACAAAAGATAAATCCTCATTCAAGGAAATAGAGTGAATGTCCGCTTTTTCAAGCCTTTTTTAAATGTTTACAAAAGAGCTGTATAATTTATATATCTACATGTATTTCATCTAATAATCTGTCCATAGATATTTTAAAGCATTGTTTACAGTACAAGAACCACCTTTCAATATATACAGAAACAATACTGAGAAGGGCTTAATTTTATAACCAGTCATCCTTGTGGTTTCTCTTGGGTTTTCCAAGGGTGAATTCATAGGCATCAGCAAATAAAATGATCACCTTTTCTTTCTAGCCTTCCAGAATATCGAAAAGAATATCAATGACATGGACACTCACATCTGATTTTGGTAATGCTTCCCCTTCCCTCCCCTAACCCTGACCCAATAGAGGTAACTTCCGTTTTACTCAAATGAAATATTTTCTTTCACGGAAAGATCCATCCCTTACCCACCATTGCACTTTCCTCATCTCCATGGCCATCAGCACAGAGTTCCTATCTTGGTTTAGATTATAAATGAATACTGATTTCTTTTTAGATTTCTTTTCTCAGCTACTGGGTTAATGTCACTTTGCTTTTGGTTTATTATGTGGGACATTTCTAAAACAAAAATTCCAGGAGCAGGTTTATTTTATTTTATTTTTTTTGGTCCTCTTTTAGTTATTGAAATAGTTTAAATAGCATGAAAGTTTTCTGTTTTACATTTTGTTGCATCTGCCAGGTAATATTTTTCAAAAAATATAGCGTTCAAGTGTGGCCATTTTTAATAAGTCCTGATTTTTTCATTTGTTTTTCCCACTTCATTGGGCTTCAGGGATGGAGTAATTCAAAGATGCTTTTTCCTGAATTCTTTACTCTATTTCTAAACTTTCTGTCACTATGACTTCCAGACTGTTTGCCCGTTTAGACCTAACTTCATACGTAGCTACTCCTCCCATTTCACTGGGATTGCAAATCCTTCTGAAACATGGTTTATTTCTTTCCCGAATCCTTTTTTTTTTTTTTTTTTAACTTATGTATTCTTTTCCAAATTTCCCAGTTGGCCTTCATGACCAAGTTAGGTGTCATGAGGGAATTGGGATTGGACAGCTCTTGTGAAATTCCTTTAGTCCTGCATTCTCATCTATACACAGCCAGTGCCCAGAGGAGACTCTGCTTTTTTTCTTTGTATTTTGCTCCACGTAATACTCTCTGGAATAAGCTATGACTTGCATAAATATTCAAGAAAAATTCCAAACACTGTATAACACAGACCAGTTTGTGTCTCTTGTTGAAACTTTCAAAAGATAAATCTTTAATAAGAGCAAAGTGCAATTCACCATTTATTCTTTGCTTTGAATTGTGTTAGACCTCATTTATTATCCTTTTGCTTTGAATTGTATTAGACCTCTGATTATTATGTATTGCAATTTCCAGATTGTGCACTTAGGTATTGAATACGCTCTATTTTATATGTTACCTTAAATGACATTTGAATTTGTTATGTTTGCTGTGCCCGAAAATTCACAGTGGCCTTCCAACCAAAGATTTATTGATTTAACAGATGTAAACAGCTGTATACATGAGGAAAAAATAACATTGTATGTTTGTTTCTTGTGTCTAATTTTTAGAAGAGATGCCCATTATTTTTAATATGTCATTTGATTTTTCTGCACATTGGAAAGATGAAGGTTAACTGTGGACATGACTATTTCAGCCATCTGTTCTTGCTGAGACCACGATTGCTCAATGGGCTAGCTCCATTTCAATGCTCAGGATTAGGATACTTTTGTAGGCATCAAAGTCAGCGAGTCTAAATTTTTAAATCAACTTGCTAAATATGCTGTCTAATGAACTCTGTTGTTGTTCCATGGCTATAAATATTTTACTGCTGTTTCACTGTGGCCATAGTCTGCTCTTTCTTGATTTATTTATTTCCATCCATCCCAACATCTTTCATCAAATCTTCTTAATTGACTACCATACTACTATGGGAAAAGCAACTTCTCACTTTTCTGAAACTTCTCCCTCTTAGCAGTAGTGATTTTGTCCCAACATCACTTTAGTCATGAAAAGTATATATTCAGATTTGTATGTTATTTATTCACAGAAATGCTGTCAATTACACATCCTGCCTAAGTTTGTTTTACATGTGCAGATTTCAAAATGTGTCTTGTAACTCATCTTATTTGTAAAATGGAAGTGGTTTTCCTCATATGTTTTTGTTAGTTTATTTTTTTCTATCTGTTTAGTCTCATTATACAATAAATTAATGTTTAAAAGGAAAAGGAAAGTGCTCATTTGGAAGAAGAAAAAGAAATACATCTCATTTAGGCGATTCTTCCCCTGCCAGTATTTCTTGAAGGCCTGCACTTTGAGAGAAAGGGTTTCTCCTTTTTGCCCCTTTCTCCAGCAACCTTTTCAATGCTCATTTATCATTCCCTTAAAGAAGGTTTCCACTTGTCCCTTGTTGTCCTGTTGGAATTTTTATTATATCGATGATATTTCTATTTACTCTCATAGCCAATTAGCCAACAAAAAAAAGAGGAACTTGAAGAAACAGACATTTAGCTGGATTTTGCTATTGTAGATGAAAATTCCAGATGGATTAACACCCCCATTGACACATGTCAAGTCAAGTCAAGAGTAATTTATTGAGCTTGTTACTCTGTTTCTAACTCTGGGCTGAGTGCTCTTTGGAATACCAAAAATATACAGAAGATAACATTTTGCTGTAAAATAGCTTATGTTCTAGTATTGAAATCAAATAAGCATTCCATGTATGCTTAAAGAACAATGCAAAATAGTTTAACAAATTGCCAGATTTTATGGTAGAGATACCTAGGAAAGAGAAATGTTAATGTTGAAATATCAAGGAATAATAAAAAAATATTAAATCATCAAATGCCAATAATTTTTCCCACAAGAAAATTCAAAGAATAATCATATTTAAAAATCTAAAATGCTATCAAGAATAACAGCAATAGCAATGTCAGAGATAGTAATGCATGGATAAGTGCATACTAGCATTGATGAAATATGGAACATTGATACTTTGGATGAGACTTTTGTAAATATATCTTTTCTGATATATTAATGCAACAATTTAGACCATGGTATAATGTCTAAACGACATATCAAGACGTGTAAAACACTCCACTTTTATGTGTTTTTACGCACCTCACTCCCACATTGCAGTCTTGAATACCACCACACTAAACCGAACCACTAACCATCTTCACTGGACTATAGCAGCAGCACAATCTAAATCCATTTAATGGAAAATAGCCAAAGTAACATTTTCTAATCTAGAACAACCTTCTCTAAACCTAAAACTTAAAGTGAGCAATGTTTCTTCCCTACTTAAAAGTATACAAAGATTTCTCATTACACTCAAAATAAAATCCATGAGTCTTATCATAGACCCAAAGGCTCCATGTTTTTGGCTCCTGCACACCTCTCTGGTTTCATTTGATACCTTTATTGTCACCTGGTAACTCCTGTCACACTAGAATTCTTGTGGTTCATTGAGTTCTTATGGCCCTGGTATTCTGACAACATGACAATGGCTGTTTTATGTGTCTAGAGACATTTTATCTGAGCAAGGCAGGACCATGGTTAAGCATACCGACTCTTCAAAGCCTGACTTTATAGGTTAAAGTCCCAGCTTTGACACTGTTTAAGTTTTGTCAACTTAGGAAAGTAATTCCATCCCTTTGACTCTCAATCCTTCTGTAAAACAAGGATCATATTTGCACCTAATTCAGAGGTTCTGATGAGTCTTAAATAATTTTTACTCCTGTAAGGTGCTTAGAAAGTAGAGAAAGTGGCTAAAGAGAGCTGCCATGTCATCTGATCATGGAATGCTGCTTCTCTCAGAAGTGCCACCTCCACAAACTCTTCTCTGCCACATTATAGAAAGTAGAGACACAACTCTCTCCATTTCTCTAATTTCTTTTATTGTTGGCATGGTTTTTATCAATACCAGAAATTATAATCTTTCCTTACTTGTTTATTATCTGTCTTCCCCTTCAAAATACCACCTACCTGAGCACAAGATCTTTCTTTTCCCTGCTTGCTCATCACATATTCGAGTTAAGGAAACATTGCCTAACATATAATAACTATGTAATAAATATAAGTGAAAAGAAAAACAGAAAATGCAAGTTCCAACATATACCTCCCAAGGCTTTGCTGATTTATGTTCCACAGCCAATATTCCACCAAGGTTTGGTGGCTTGTGGAGAGTACAAAGAATCATAAAACCTCATAATCCAGATAACATTTTTCCTGCTCTGATCAAATTCTTTTCCTTTGATAGAGCATGTGAGAAAGTTTACATGATGTGATGTAAAATCTGTGTAAAGTACTATAGCAATCATCTTACTATAGAAATGTTCCCCATGACATTCATTTATTTTCTTAAGACATCATCTGTAAAAACTCTCTACAATACCAATGTATTAACGTCTGCACTGCACATGGGCAGAGCTCTACAATTCTCTTAAGAGGTAGGATTTTTGGAGATAGGATCTTTCCAAGATTGGTATTTGGCATAACTAAGGATAATATAAAACACTATAGAAGGATGGACTCTAAAAAAACACCTGGATTCATCTGGACCTTTAAAATATAAAAAAATATCAAACTGATATTATTTGATGAGGGCACCTCTACCTATTTAATACTTAAGCACGTCTTGCCATGCATAATAATGTCAAGCCCGTACCTGATTGCTTCAATAATAATTTATGGTTTTAATCTAACTTCTTCACAAACAGGATTTTCCAGGATTCATTAATTATATTTACAAAAGCTAATGACTCAGTATGGATTTTGCATTATGCATCTTGTTCCTGCTTCCTGCCATTGCTTACTATGCTGGGCATGTTTCTCTGGACTCTCTGCTATGTATTAGGACAAGAAAAATATTTGGAATTGAATCTCTAGTTTGTCAAATGTGATTTAGAGTTTGTTTGTGGGGTCTCATTTCAAGAGTCTAATGAGAGATATTTTTGAAAATAACATCAGCTGCAGCTAAAGATAAGAGAGCGATTGGCAGCTAGCACCACTGCTATCATTCATGCTTGTGATGTTATCCTCTCCAGAATCTGTATTTTTATTTCTAGTGTGCTCTTAATTAATTTTTTTCCTCATCCTATAATTACTTGTTTATATGGGATGTAATTTTTCCCAACATATGGAAACTATTTGAAGTAAATTCAAAGTTGTTAAGTCCAATTCCTTAATTGCTGGCTGGCTCATTCATTCACCTAAGTCAAAGTCATCTGGGGACCACAAGTGCTAGTTAACTTGGTACAGCCAGGAACCATCCCTCCTACCCTAGTGAGGACATCAAATAGGTTTATTTTGTACTAAAAGGATGAAGTTAGAACATATGGGTGGGCTTGAGTATCATAGCATCCCTAAATTTGGAAGAACAATTTTGAGCATTTATCAATGGATATAGGATGAACTAACAGAGAGGGCACATCACAGATCCTCTTTACTAAAGGTTCATGGTCCCAACTAAGAGGTACGAGATTTAAGAATGAACATCCTAGTAGTCCAGAAATTAGGCCTCAAAAAATTGTTACTCTCTACCCTTGACGTGAAAGACCTGAGCCACTGAGGCCTCAAGAAAAGCTGTTAACTGCTGTCTTGAGTAGGTAATTTCTTCATTAGAAATTCCAGCCTACAGGTCTGAACTTACTTTAAGAGTCACCCCAGAGACTCTCTTTTGTTGCTCAGATGTGACCTATCTCTCTAACTGAAACAGCAAGTGAACTCACTTCCCTCCCCCTCTACATGGAACATGACTCCTAGGGGTGTAAACCTCCCTGGCCATGTGGCACAGAATTCCTGGAATGGGCTGGGACTCAGCATCAAATGATTGAGAAAACCTTCTTGACCAAAAAGGGGAAGAGAGAAATGAGACAAAATAAAGTGTCAGTGGCTGAGAGATTTCAAACAGGTTATCCTGGAGGTTATTCTTTTGTATTATATAGAGATCTCTTTTAAGTTTTTGGTGCATTGGAGTGGCTGGAGGGAAGTACCTAAACTGCAGAGTTGTGTCCCAATAGCCTTGTTTCTTGAAGATGATTGTACAGTGATATAGATTTACAATGTGACTGTGTGATTGTGAAAACGTTGTATCTGATGCTCCTTTTTACTAGTGTATGGACAAGTGAGTAAAAAAATATGGATAAAACAAACAAAAAAATAGGGGTGTTCTGGTTCGCTAGCTTCCGGAAATGCAATATACCAGAAACAGAATGGCTTTTTAAAAGGGGAACTTAATGAGTTGCTAGTTTACAGTTTTAAGGCCAAGACAATGTCTCAATTAAAGCATGTCTACAGAAATGCCCAATCAAAGGCATCCATCCAGGAAAAGACACCTTGGTTCAAGAAGGCCGATGAAGTTCAGGGTTTCTCTCTCAAGTGAGGAGGCACATGGTGAACACAGTCAGGGCTTTTCTCTCAACTGGAAGGGTACATGGTGAATATGGCGTCACCTGCTAGCTTTCTCTCCTGGCTTCTGGTTTCATGAAGTTCTCTGGGAGGCATTTTCCTTCTTCATCTCCAAAGGTCACTGGCTCGTGGACTCTCTGCTTCGTGGTGCTGCAGCATTCTCTGCTCTCTCCGAATCTCTTTCATTCTCCAAAATGTTTTCTCTTTCATAGGACTCCAGAAACTTATCAAGACCCACCCAAATGGGTGGAGACATGTCATCACCTAATCCAGCTCAACAACCACTCTTGACTAAATCACATCTCCAGGGAGATGATCTGATTACAGTTTCAAATATACAGTATTGAATATGGATTATTCTGGCTTTATGAAATGGGACTTAGATTAAAGCATGGCTTTTCTAGGGGACATACATCCACATCCTTCCAAACTAGCACAAGGGGGAACAAAGGTTAAAATAAATTGGGTGGATGAAAACACTAGTGGTCAATGAGAGGGAGGGGTGGTGGGTATTGTGAGTATAAGTTTTTTCTTTTTACTTTTTAATTTCTTTCTCTGGAGTGATACAAATGTTCAAAAAAAATTGATCATGGTGATGAATACAGAACTATGTGATGATATTGTGTGCCATTGATTGTACACTATATATGGAATATCTGTATGTTAACATCATTTGTGTCTTTGTTTGTTGTTTTATTAATAATAATACTAGAAAAGAAAAAGGAAAAAAGAAATTCCAGTCTATGGGCTCACCTGGTACATTTCTTTCCTGTGACCAGATGATTTGCCATTTAGAAACCAAAGGTAATGAGAGCAATAACTGCATTATTTGATTTTAATTAACACTCCTCTCCCACATGAATGGGAGTTAATTTCATCCCCAAATTATATTTGCATTGCTCATTGCATTCACCTGTCTTCAAAGTCTGCCATGCAAAAGGTTGAAAGTGTGGAAGCAGCACTGTCACCATGGATTATGGAATGAATGAGAAGAAAATAAGAAGCCACACAGAGCTAATGAAATAAGCCAGCTATGCCGTTATAAAAAGTTAGCTGGGCAAGAGAAATATAAATGGAATAAAATTTCACAGAGAGGTTAAAGTTTGTACTAAAAGTACCCTCAGCTTTGAAGAGCTGAGGGATATTTATATTAAGGAAGAGAAAATTCCAATGGCCTTAGATTTTTACAATTTCTGGTAGAATTGAGATTACTGAAGGCAATAGAACAGTGAATATCAACAGAGGCAGAAGGCTCAGGCACATATTTAGTCAAGAAGACTGTGAAAGTGAACCACTATTTATAAAGTAATTGTATCCTACACTGATGTTAAGAAAAGAAAAAGATGAAATTTTAAGAATCCCTGATTAGGAGATAAAATTTCTTAACAATTCCAAATTAGCCAGGGAGATATTGGACAGTTGAGCCAGGGAGATATTGGACAATTTGACTTATAATCTCTTTAATCAGAAATAGGAGGAAGTCTTGTTTTCAAGAGAGAAAAATAAAAGCACAGAAAATCATCAAGTTTGAGTTCTAGTTCTGATTCTACCATGAACTAGCTTCATGACTATAGCAGTTAAGTCATTTAAACTTCTGTGCAATCAGTTTCCCCCTCTCTGATTTAGGATTTAAATATATTCTTTTAAAAAATGACTGTTAGACCTAACTCAAATGGTGTGAATTTTGGCCAGTGAACTTCTGTTTCATCAATGACAAAATACGTCAAAACGTATATTTATGCTACTGGGATGTACACAATGCAGATGACAACAGACAGTTATATACAAATCATTTTTGTCAATCCAGTACTTTACAAAAGTCTTATACTCTCTGCAGCTGGGCATCTCCACCTGTAAAGTAAGGATTGCTCTTTAACCCTTTCCTGACCAGCTTAATAGGAAGATTTAAGAAGGAGCTAAGAAAGCCTAGTTTGAATAGGATGCAAACTATTCTGATTAATAGTAAACTGGGATTAATCGAGGCCCAGAGGAGCCAGGCCACTTACTACCCTGGATGACAGTCAGGTGGAAGAATTGCTTGTTAAGAGTTTTGAGGCTCTATGGGTTTGCTGCTGTTCTTGTTGTTTACTGTTTTTGTTTTTAAAAGCTTTGAGGGCTCTGTCTACAATGGCAGTACAGTCTAATAAAAATGATAAAATGAACCTATATTCATATGGTTTTTCCTTCTAAAAGTGTCTTCCCAATACTTCATATTAAACTTGTATTTACCCCAGAAAAAGGTTAAAACTTGACCAAAGGCTGGTTTTGCTTACAAAGTACTTCTTATCTAGTCAATATTCTTTGCACTCACTCCTACATACGCATACAATTAGATTGATTACTTTTTTCTTTTGAAGATATTATCTCTGTAATGATCTGGTACCAATCTCTATCTCCAAACTGGAAATCTTAAGCCAGTTAGTTCTTTCTGCTCTCTTAATTCTGGTTTCCTTTCTTTTAATTTGCTCATCCATTCTGCTGTAATGTATTTGTACTTGGAATTTCATTACATACATTGAAAAAGTTCTTCAGGACATTCATTTATATTAAAGATGCTTTATCAAATTAAACTGTCTAGAACAGTTTGCCCATTCAGACTCAAGTGCTCTAATGGTGTTGCCTGCTTTATCCCCCAACTGCAGCTTGGATCGGGAGGACAGACTAAGAGGAGACTTGGGGGAAAGATTTTAAGTCCAGCTCTGACACTTCTTGGAGTTACCCTGAGGTGCTTCATAAGAATGGCCCCAGTATTATTTCTGTATTTCCTTACTAAAATGGCTTTATGAATTTGTGTGCTCTCAAGAATGTGTAAAAACATGCCTTCAGAAAGAGGTAGTGAAACAAAATATCTGCTACATCTGCCAGGCATGCCTAGGCCCACCCATATTTCAGAAAAAAAAAATCAGCTGTGAGCCAGAGTTTATAGTACCATCCCTGTCTGCTCCCATAGTAACTCCCACCCTGCTTGCTTTCCTATGTGATCTGGAGACAAAGGATATTTGAGGCTCAGACTTTGGACAGAAGTCCTCTGAGTCTGCTATGGCAATAAAAAGCCTGTTCACGTCTCAGAGGCTCTGGTGCTTTCTTTTGTGGTGTTCAGAGTTTTCCCTACTTCATTTCTGGTGCATTGGCTGGGAAACTCTGTACCCCAAGAGAGAGACACCCTTGTGTCCCCTCTCCATCTCTGGAGAGGCCTGAGCTGCAGACTGATCTTGATCATCCTCTGGCACACACCAGAACCTCTTCCTTCAGTTTGGGATCATCTAGTTGGAATGGGACACTGACTTCCCTGAACTCAGGAGGGACCTCAGCAGCTCTGAAAAATGGACTGGAGTCCTGCCCCTTGGAGTGGTAAGAATGGCCATTTGATCAGGTATAGGGACTGAAAGCTTCTGCCTTTCAGGGAGAAGAGGAGATTGATCACCTCCTAAACCAGGCTGAGTACCCTGCAGACAGAGGAGAAACTGAAGGAGAAACCCCTGGTAGTTAGAGACACTCTGGTTTGGGAGGCAACATAACTTTATCATGTTGTTGAGTGCCTCGTGTGTGAAAGTATGTGAATGAGACGTGGCTCTGTCCTGAGGTCCTGGAGCTGTGTCACCCACGAGGCAAATTGAGTGTCCTGATCTGCAGTTCTGTGTGAGCTCATATGGCTCATAAGGCAGCCCTCTCGATAAAGAAAGAGAGTCTGGGTTGCGGGTTATACCTACCCACCTCATGCCAAGAGGACCCTAAATTCCCATGAGGGAAGTGGTCAGAGATGGACAGAGTGATTGCCTTTTGTTTATTCTATTCTTTTTTGTCTGTGCCCGGGAGGATCACTATGGGTGGTACTGAAAACAAAACTCCCTTAGCCTGCCTTCTTAAGAATTTCAAAAAAAGGATTTACTGGATACTTTGGAGGGAAGCTTAAGCCCCAAGAGTTGCACAAATTTTGCCAATTGGACTGGCTGACTTTTGGAGTTGGATGGCCATCTGAGGGGTCTTTCAAGCCCCAACTGATCTGAGCCATCTGACAAGTTGTCACAGGGCAGCCTAGCAAACCTGACCAGTTTCTGTACATAGACTCCTGGTTCCAACTTGTTCAGAATTCATCACCCTGGCTAAAAACTTGCATTGAAAGCCATGCAAAAGTCCTGGGCATTCCACTCCCCAGAGGAGTTGCCAGAAAGCAATTAGACCAAGCCTCCACAAAACGGCCCACCCCAGAGAACTCCCCACCACCAACAAAGAAAAACCTCTTCCCACCCTTAGGCCCTCAAGATAAAGGAACAGAGGGACCACCCTCTCCACTGCCCACAGAGACTCTTTACCCTCACCTTCCTAAATCCTCAACCCTCAGAAAAACCTCTGGTTCTCCCCACTGCCAATGAAGACTTATCACCCACACCTTACTTTTACTTGACTCCACTTTCCCAACCCCCAACTCAAACACCAGCTGTGGTTCCAGAAGCACCATCAGCTCCCCTGATGCTCTCCATTGGAAACTCCACCTCATCAGGAACTCCAGCCATCTCTCTGCTATTGCTTCCCATCTCTCCTGGTACCAGTCCACCTGAGCCTCTTCCAGAAATCCCACAAGCCTGGAACTGATCCTGAGCTGGAAAAATCTGCAGTACCTCAGGAACTCTGAAACTGCCCCTGTGAGAAATCACAGGCCTATTTATTATGATCCAGAAAGCTAGTTTCAGGGAGGCCAACGAATGTTTATCTACAAGCCAATGTCAACATCTGACTTTATAAACTGGAAAAATCACACTCTCTCCTATACTGAGAAGCCTCAGGCTATGATCGACTTAGTCCAGTCAATTATACAGGCCCATCAGCCAATATGGCAAGATTGCCACCAGCTCTGCATCATCCTCTTCAACACAGAAGAGTGGAGACAGATTTCACAAGCCACCCTTAAGTGGCTGGAAAAAAATGCTTCTCCAGAGATGATGAGCACATCCCAATATGCTCAAACTTCCCAGATGCTACCCGCAGTAAGACCCAAACACTGAAGCTGGCAGAAACAGTTTAAATCTCTACCAACATGCAGTCATTCAAGGCATGAAAAGGGGGCCATAAAAACAATTAATATGTCAAAAACTGCTGAAGTCCTGCAAAAGTCAGATGAAGCCCCTAGCCAGTTCCATGAGCACCTCTGTGAAGCCTTTAGACTGTACATTCATTTTAACCCTGAGGCACCAGAAAATCAAAGAGTTGTTAACTCTGCATTTGCTGAGCAAGCCCAACTTGACATCCAGAGAAAGCTGCAAAAATTAGAAGGGTTTTCTGGAATGATTATATCCCAGCTCCTTGAGGTAGCTACCAAAGTCTACATAAACCGAGCCCAGGAGGCACGGAGAGAGGCAGACCACTGACTAAAGAAAAAAGCAGACCTCCTTGCTGTGGCACTCACCCAGGTCACCAGGAAGCCCTCACTCTCAAAACCCAGAACCTTCAAGTGACTAGGGTCAGGAGATAAAACACCCACTTATTGGGGACCATCTGGAGAACATAGGAGAGCAGCTCCACTGTGAAGAAACCAGTGTGCTTACTGTAAAGAAGAAAGACACTAGAAAGCAGAATGTTCCAACAAACAATGGGGAAAAGGTGACAATACCTCCTCCAGCCATGAAGAACCCAGAGCTACTGATTTCATAGGTCTAGCAGCCCTTGAAGGCAACTCAGACTGAGACAGACCAGGCCCCTTCACACTGGGCCCTGGGAGCCCATGGTCATCTTAACAGAAGGAGACCAAAAGATGAACTTTCTGGTAGACACAGGCACAGAACATTCTGTGGCCATGCAACAAGTTGGGCCAAAAACTAAAAGGCAAACCACCATTATTGGAGCCACTGGTGTCTCAGCTCAACAACCCTTCTTAACAGCCCATAAGTGTCTTCTGGGATCCCGTGAAGTTTCTCATCAATTTCTTTACCTTCTTGACTACCCAGTACTCTTATTGTGCTGAGATCTCCTAACAAAGCTCCAGGCTCAAATAAGCTTCAACAGAGAAGGGGATGCCTTTTGACACTAAAGGATCCAGAGGAAAAGAAAAAAAGAAAAAAGAAAAAAAACATGGTGAGCCTAACAGCCCCCCTCTTTCTTGCCAAAGAAGGCTGAAACCAGCCCAACTATACACAGGTGCCAGGAGTTGATCCTTCTGTTTGGGCAGAAAATAGTCCACCTGAGCTAGTAATGAATGCCCCTCTGATCCTTATGGAACTCCACTCAGGAGTTGCCCCAGTGCATCTTAAACAATATGCAGTCCCCCAAGAAGCCCAGGTGGAAATTCAGGCACACATTGACCACTTACTTGTTCATGGTATACTACAGGAATGTCATTCCCTGTGAAACACTCCTCTGCTACCAGTGCAAAAACCTGGCACCAATGATTACCACTCCATTCAAGACTTGCAGGCCACCAATAAAATGACTGTTACCTTACATACCATAGTGCCAAACCTATAAGTGCTCTTGAGCTTAATTCCTGCAACAGCATCATTTTTCTCCTGCCTTGACCTGAAAGATGCTTTCTTCTGCACTCATCTGGGACTGGTCAGCCAACCCAGTTTTGCCTTTGAATGTGAGCCTCCACACACTGGAAGAAAACAACAATTTACCTGGATGCAACTACCCCAAAGGTTCAAGAATTCTCCCACTATATTTAGCCAAATGCTAGAGAAGGACTTGCAAGAATTTCATGACAAAAAGTATAATAGCATTTTGCTCCAATATATGGATGATCTATTCTTAACCAGCACAACCTCACAAGACTGTTTAGAAGGTACAAAGGTCCTCCTGGTCCACCTGAACCAAAGAAGCTACAAGGTCTCTAGAAAAAAGGCCCACATTTGTGAAAAAAAAGACAAGTAAACTTCCTCAGATTTAACATTGGCCAAGGCAACTGGCACCTGGGAGTTGAAAGAAAACAAGCTGTTTGCCAGATACCTACACCCACATCTCAGGGATTCCTAGGGGCTGCAGGATTCAGCCACATCTGTATCCCTGACCACTGCAGTTGCTAAGCCCCTCTAAGAGGCTATACTAGGAGCTGAAAATTCACCCTTGCCCTGGAGAACTGAACAACAAAGAACCTTTGAAGTTCTAAAGAAGGAACTCACCTAAGCCCCAGCCTTGGACCTCCCAGACATTAACAAACTGGATTTTCTCCTTTTGAAGTTTTGTTCAAATAGCCTCTACCTCTGATAAAAGAACTCCAAGGAAATATTACACAATTTGGAGAACTGACCTTAAGAAAGCAACTCCAGGGTCTAAGCTCCACCTTGTCTCAACTGCACACCTGGGTAAATGAAAGATTCCCACTACAATCAACACCCCCTGTGCACTCCTTTACTCCTAGATCCTTCATCTGCATAAAAGATTGGAAAAATCAGTCATTAACACCCACCGGGGTAGGGCCCTATATCGTGTGCCTTTCTATCCCCACAGCTGTCAAGGTTGCTGAGATCATCCCCTGGTTCCACCACTCAAGGTTGAAACCTAGAAATGGCTCAACCCTGTCTTGGAAGTCCCAGACTAACCCAGAAAACCTGCTGTGCCTGACCCTGCATAAAGAACCCACCTGCCCTGCCCCAGCCACTCCAGAGTTGGCTGGCCTACACACGGCCAAAGCCTGAGGAGATCTGACTCTGAGCCTTACTTCAGTCACTCCAGGGCCAACTGATCCTTGCATGGCCAAAGATTGAGGAGTCACTGCATGGGCAACCTGGCCTGCCAGATCTGTGGCCAAATTTTCTTTACCCTAATCTTGTGTTTGTTTTTCATTTGACTGTGTTAGCTCTCCTAGAAGTAGGTTACCTACAATTTTTTCCAAAGATCAATTTTACTTTAATTTGGTGGCATCATCCATATCCGGATAACTCTTCCTTTCCCATATAAGTTGCAAAATGTCATTTTTGCACCTAATCTTTCTTGCCCTATCCCTTTGCCCCTTCAGGATTACCACCCCAGACTCCTTCCATGAGTGCATCTGTGCTGCCCAGATCAGTGGCACAGTCACTTTCACCCTAGTATTCCACACCCATTGCACTTGCCAAGGTATCCTGAAGGGCTTCTGTGTCTACAATCAGACCTCATACTTGATCTGTGACCCTGGGGAAGATCATCACTACATCTGTCATGACCTAACAAACCCAAGCATGAGACTATGGTAGAATTAAAATTCCAAGAAGGGGGGAAAGAAATAATAGTAAGCACAGCCACTGCTCTAAAAAGCCAACAAGCAGTGTCTCTACTCTTGAACATTCCTGTTGCTTGTCCTGCTGCCAGCCCAGCTACATGCTGTGTGTTACAATGAAGAGGAAGCCCCAGATGTACCCTCTTACAAAAAGAACTAAGAACCACCAGTTGCTGCATGCTATGCAAAATAGAAAACTCCTGAGATGCCCTCCTATAAATAATACCAAGTACCCCCAGTTGCAGGACAGAGCATTGCAATCTCGCTAATTTTACCATTTTAAATATTCATAATACCTAGTGGGGAAAGGAAGTTCAGGTGCTTTTTGGAGTAAAGTAGTCCCCTAAAGCCATCATTGGCCCCATCCTTTACATAAAAAGAGCCATGAATTCTTACAATCAAGAAAAATTTCAGGTATTCCATTCCTTCTACAAGGAATTACAAGAACAACCCCAGACATTCCTTTAAGCACGCAAAATCTCTTCTTTCAGCGAGCAGAATAGGTAGCCTCCTTCCTAAATGTTTCCTCCTGCAATATCTGTGAAGGAACAAATATGGGGGGCCAATGGTTGTGGGAAGCAAGAGAATTAATGTCAACAGAAAAAATAGGGCGGCTGCCGTGGCTCAGCAGGCAGAGCTCCGACCTGCCATGCTGGGGGTCTGGAGTTCGATCCCTGGTGCCTCCTGCCCATATGCAAATTAAAAAATAAAAAATAAAAAATGTAACTACCTCTTGGCCCAGACCTAGAAGATGGGTCTTTTCCATAATTGGAAAAAAACTGCATAGCTAGATGGGGAAGCAAATTCCCAGTCCCAGTTGGGAATCTCTTCTGTCTGGGGCAACAGTATTATAATCAGAGTAAAAATGCCACTTTATGGTGGGGACCAGGTGAAAATCACACAGCTCCTGATCCATCACCATTAGCCTCTTTCCCTTCTCTAAAAGGTTTCTGGAGATATATTTCAGTCCCAGGCATTTGGAAAGCCCCCGAGGGGTTGTACTGGTTCTGTGGCAGGACAGCCTATTCTGAATTAGCTGCAGGGTGGGTAGGAGTCTGTGTGTTAGGAACTGTCTACCCTTCTTTCTTCCTGATCTCCCTAAAGTCAGGGAAACTACTACGATACCCAGTCTATGAATCAGAAAATAGCCAGGTCCAAAAAAAGAGGCATAGAAATAGGGAACTGGAAAGACAAGTGGTCCTCTAAGGACATCATCCAGTATTGTGGTCCAGCAACATGGATAGAAGATGGGTCATGGGGATATCAGACCCCAATTTATGTGTTAAGTTGCATCATTTGGCTCCAGGCAGTAACAGAACTAATCACAAATGAAACTGTCCATGCTTTAAATCTGTTGGCACAGCAACAAACCAAATTTAGAACAGCCATCTATCAAAACCAATTGGCTCTTGGCTACCTGTTAACAAAGGAAGGAGGAGTATGTGGAAAATTCAACCTTTCCAACTGTTGCCTGCATTTAGATGGCCAAGGAAAGGTAATAGAGAAAATCACCAATGTGTGAGAACACTAGCTCATGTCCTAGTTCAGTTCTGGAATAGCTGGGACCCCAAGAACCTGTTTGTGGGGTGGTTCTTGATCTTTGGGGGATTCAAAACTCTGATTGGAAGGTTTTAGTGCTGTTTAGTATGTCTTATCTTCCCCACCTCCTCCCTTGCTTACTGAAAAGTGTAAGTTAAAGTACAGAAGCCTTAATAGACAGAAAAACTGTCTCCCACCTACATCATCTCAGAGGCCTGCACCCCTTAAACTATCACAAATATGAATTAGTCCCCACAAGCAAAAATGGTGCTACATCTATGGAATAAAGATGAATAATATCATCAAAAGGGAGGAATGAGGTAGTTCATAAGAGTGGCCCCAGTATTTTTGCTGTATTTCATTACTAAATTGGCTTTATGAATTTGTGTACTCTCAAGAATGTGTAAAAACATGCTTTCTGAAAGAGGTAGTGAAACAAAACCTTTAGTCCATCTGCCAGGCATAACCAAGCCCACCTGCATTCCAGATAAAAGAAATCAGCTACGAGCCAGGACTTATAGCACCATCCGTCTGTTCCCATAGTAACTCCTGCCCTGCTTGCTTTCCTATATAATCTGGAGACAAAGGATATTCAGGGCTCAGCTTTTGAACAGAAGTCCTCTGAGTCTGCCATGGCAATAAAAAGCTTTTTCACTTCTCAGAGGCTCCAGTGCTTTATTGTGTGGTGTTCAGAGTTTTCCTTATTTCAGCCTTAGAAGAAGCTGTTCAGGGCATACCTTCCACACCAAATCGTTAATAACAGCCTGTCTGTTCCTTTCAGAAGGATGAGATTAGGGCTTTGCAAAAGCTTTACTGAGTGGAGAAAATGATGTTAATGCTTCTAGCCATGCCAAGAAAGCCTTCACATTTTTAGAAGGCTGAGAAAGACTGTATCTCCTTTAAATGTGGTGTTACTGCGAGTTTAAAAGCAAAGCCTTGATGAAAGACTTTCTTCAGTATTGGGCCTGGAGTAGTCAGACCTAGAACTCATATCCTCTTTTACCTCACCTAGAGGAACCCAGATTGATATGTGAATGTCTGTCCTTCCCCACAACACATTAGAAGACAGAAGAGTGGGCACTGAAGGATTCCATAATTTGTCTAATTTCATGAGGCTAGCAAACAGTGGTGCCAGGCAATGAATCAGGCCATATTCTTGACTCTTAATACATACAGCCTTATTTATATGAAGAAAACTTGGCCACATGAGAAGCATCATATACATAGATATTAAAGCAAAGTCCTACAGAGATGAACCACTTGAGCTGTGTAGGGACCTTTCAGGCACCTTTGAATATCACAGAGCTTGTTCCTGATAGGGGTGTGGGGAGATTTCAAATTTCTGTGCAGGAGATCGGAGGCAGCAGCTTAGGTTGGGGCTGGACATTTGGACCCTGGGCTTGGTCAACACCTTTGGAGAACATATTTAATCCTCAGGCAGGGTATGTGGTGAGGAAGAATTAAGCCTTATAAAGAATTCATGCATAAATTTTAGGTTTTTATGATATTATATTATATTGTTATTATTATTATTTGCATGGCAGACCCTGGGAAATGATCCCAGGTCTCCAGCATGGCAGGTGAAAGCTCTGCCTGCTGAACCACCGTGGCCCACCCAAGTTTTAGGTTTTTGTTTGTTTTTTGATGGATTTTTTTCTTCTAGTTTTACAAATTTTGCTTTAAGAAATCCTTCAACAATGTCCAAGTATATGTGCTCCAGGATGTCCACTATATATTATAACAACAACACCAACAAAAAAAGAATTCAGGCATGCAGGTATGTTGTGGAGGCATGGCTGGGCTTTTTTTTTTTTTTTTGAGCAAGCACTTGTTTGAATATAATGAATGGCACCATGAATATAACAAGGCATAATGCTTCTAAGAGCCCTTTTTCTATAAATTATGGGATTTTTGGTAAGGTGGCATGATAGGATCTGGGGTCCTCAGAATGAATCATGGACTGGGTATAGAAAAAGAAAGTGATTTGAAGCACATGGCAGATAAACCACAATTCAATTCCACAGTGAGACAATCTCAGTAACAGGAAATAATCCAAAATATCAAGTCCCTCCTGATTCAGGCAGAAGGAACAAAGGGTCTAAAAAGAAGAAATAAAGTCACAGGTTTGGAGGTTTTGCCTAGAGAAACACTTGATATCATAAGGAGCAGAAAGAGTTTTCCTTTCATATAACTTCTGTTCATAAACTCCCTGAAGCTTAGCCCAATGAACTATACTGTAAATTCAATGAAATCTGCTTAATACATAAGATTTTATTGACTTTCATATTTACTATATAACCTTAGCATCGTGCATGCTATAGAATGCCATACAAGTGCAAGGTACAATTAAAAGCAAGATTAGTCTAATTTTTCTATTTTTCTGAATTTCATACCTGGCAAGACATGGAAATAAAATATAAAGTGGATCTTAAATTTAGAAAGGTAATTATTTAAAAAGGAGAAAGATGAAGAACTGTGAGGAAGAATTGTGTCCAGGTATCTAACATAATACATTTGGGTTCTGAATTATTAATATGACAAAAGTTCAGGTGATATGTCACATGGCTCCGTCCTAGACCTTAAGACAATGGCAGAGGGTATAAAGAGATTTAAGAAAATAAAAGAAAGGGAAATGTCTTATACTCAAGAACTTGATTAGATAGGGTAAATTGATAGAGAGAGAACATTCTTGGATCATTGAGCTGATAGCAGCTCCATTCAGCAATGTAGGGAATATGAGAAGAGGAGCAGGTTTACATTTTGATGGAATAATTTCAGCTGTGGCCACTTAAATCCACAACTTCTTTAATTAAAAATTTTTTTCAATGATGAATTGGGGTCAGTATCTGTTGTTTTATACATTTGAGATAGCTGTTTTGCATAAATAGGAAGCCATTATCCTTGAATAGCTACTAGAAGTAAAATATAGTTCACTTATATGAAGAACAAGTCCACATGCCCCTTTATGTACACAGGAGGGTACTGATTTCCTTCTCCCTCACTGAAGCAACTCTTCTCTATAAAGACAATCCATACACACAGTAAGAGAGAAAATTAAAATTGAATCTAAGCCTGAGAAAGGGGCTAGTGTTGGGGGATGGGAATGTGCATGTTTGTTAGCTGTTGTTATATTAAACAAACAATAAACAATCCACATCTTTAAGCAGCTTTAAACCTCTAATATTTATTAATTCACACATCTTATGAAAATAACAGACCCAGGAGTGGCTTGGCTGGGTGGTTGTGGCCCAGAGTCTCTGCTGAGGTGGTTGTCAAACTGGACCAGGTCAGCACTGATGGAAGAAGATGGGCCTAGTTCTAGTTTGCTAGCTGCTGGAGTGTGATATACCAGAAATGGAATGGCTTTTAAAAAGGGAACGTTTATTAACTTGCAAGTTTACAGTTCTAAGGCCATGAAAATGTCCTAATTAAAGCAAATCTATAAAAATGTACAAATTAAGACATCTAGAAGATACCTTGGTTCAAGAACACTAATGAAGCTCAGGGTTTCTCTCTCAACTGGAAAGGCACATGGTGAACAAGGGGACATCTGCTAGCTTTCTCTCCAAGCCTCTTGCTTCATCACACTCCCCTAGGGGTGTTTTCCTCCTTAATTTCCTGGCTCTTTGGGCTGTCATGGTTTTGGTGGCTCTCTCATGGCTCTGTGGGTCTCTCCAAAATCTTTCCCCTTTTAAAGGATTCCAGTAAACTAATCAAGACCCACCTAGAATGGGTGGAGTCATGTCTCCCTCTAATCAAATATTAATACCCACAATTGGGTAAGTCACATCTCTTCAAATATAATCTAATCCAGTTTCCAACCTACAGTGCTGAATAGGTATTATAAGAAATGGCTGCTTCCACAAGATGGATCAGGGTTAAAACCTGGCTTTTCTAGGGCGCGTAATCCTTTCAAACCAGCACAGACCCCGGTTACTCATGTGGCCACCAGAAAGAGGCTTTAGTTCCTCCCAAATGGTACGCTTCATATGGCTGTTTCCAACATGACTTCCTCTAGAGCAAGTGATCAGGAAGAGAAAAAGAGAGAAATGGAGAATTCAAGATGAAACCTGCTATTCTTCCCTATACTAATCTCATAAATGACATACCATCCACCAGTTACATACCACTCATCACAAAGAACCAATTCTCAGATAAAGTTGGATGTTACTTCCCAAAGATGATGACGGCAGGAGTCAGAGATCATGGTAGATACTGCCTGACATCATTTAATTAATAATTCAATGCAGATGATAGACATGAATGAAGAGGAATGGTGCTGAAAAGAGGGGCCTTGGTTGGAGATGGAGTTTTAGATGTTTTCAGCACATGGGTGGCAGTTGGAGAGTAAATGGGACTCCTCAGAGGCACTGCAGGGAAATCACTCTGGAGGGTTGCATGCAGGGCCCACTCCTGGTCTCATGAGGGGGTTAGAAGGGTAACAGTGAGATGTCAGCACGTAATTTACCAAAGACTGAGTATAGTCTATAAACCCACTTTCAGAGATTTAGTGTGACCTTACTCCATCTACGTATGCCATCTTGAGAATTGCTGTTATATTCACTCCTTCATTAATTCAGCAAATATTTATTGAGAATCTAACAAACAGCAGGCATTGGTAAAGGTTAGTATTTAAAACAGACTTAATGTTAACCATTATGGAAGAGAACATCAAATAAAGCTCTGTAGGATCAAAAGTATTGGGTGAAAGTAGAGACAGAGATGCCCCTGAAGGAGACTGAGAAGTTTGCAGAAAACAAGAGGAAAAGACCATGAAATCAAAAAAGTAGAGAGCTTTATGAAGAAAGAAATAGGTAGTGGCATTTAAGGTATAACTTTCATGTTTTTATGCATCTCTTGATTGTAATCTAAAAAAGTTATTTAACTAAAATAAATGTGAAAAATACCTTGAATGTATAATTATAATGGAAATTATAGAGGAAACTATTTTTAACATTATTAACCATTGGGCACTGAATACTTGAAACTTTTATTCTTGGTTCTTTTATCTATAGACCAAGCCTGGCTTAGAGAGAATTTTGAAACAGAAGAATTAAATTTTAGTCCCCATCTTTTCCTGATAATACATAGCTTGCTTCTATTTTAAGTCTTATGTACTCTTCATTCTTAGTATTTATTATTCTATTTTAGTTTTATTAATCTGACTTCTAGGGAAAAAGCCCTGGATAGAAGTATCCAATTTAGACTATTTTTCTGAGAAATAACATGCTGTTAATTTATCCAGATACATTCAGTAATGGCTCATTACTTATTTATTTTTCCTCCACATTTCACATTCAGTCTATTGGCAAATCTTGCTGACTTTACTTTAAAAATTATCTAGAATTTTACTAATTATCAAAATCACTACTGCTCTCTCCCTGCTCCAAGACTCTAATTGGCTCCCACATGAAATACTATAAAGTGAACTCCTCACCCTATCTTCCTCTTGCTTCCTGACCAATGCTGCTAATTCTTAAACACAGACAAAGGGAGTCTAGAGAAAAGTTAGGTCCTCCCATTCCCAAATCCTTTCCCAGATCTTGACTCAATTTAAATTTTATCTTTTGTTGTGGGTTTTTGAGTTATTTTAAGAAAGGGATGCTTTCATAAAGGAGAAGGAAATCGGTCTCCACTTTTGTACATAAAGGGACATGTGGATTTGTCCTTCATATAAATGAACTATACTTACCTCCAGTAGATATTAGAGGCTGAGAGCTTCACATTTATGCAAATAAGCTACCTCAAATATATGAAACAACAGATATTGACCATAATTCATCATCAATATGCTTTTTTATTAAAGAAATTACGGGTTTACAGAAAAATCATGCATGAAATACTGGGTTCCATATACCATCCTATAATGATCACTTTTATTAGTGTGGTACATTTGTTACAATTGATGAAAATACATTTTTATGATTATATTATTAAAAATAGTCCATGGTTTATCTTAGGGTTTACTGTTTGTATTGTCCCATATATATTTTTTTAAGTTTCAACATTTATTCTGGTTGCATATGCAACTTAAAATTTCTGCTTCTAACCACATACAAATATATAATTCATGCCATTAATTATGTCATCACACACTTGTGCTTACATTCCCATGATCAATTTTTGAATATTTTCTTTACTCCAACACAGAAATAATAAAAAAGGAAACACAAATCCTCCTGTGCCAGTTCAAAAGTATCATGTACCCCAGAAAAGCCATGTTTTAACCCTGATCCAATCTTGTGGGAGCAGCCATTTCTTTTAATCCTGATTCAGTACTGTTAGTTGGACTCTTTTGATTAGATAATCTCCATGGAGATGTGACATGCCCAATTATGGGTATGACTTTTTGATTAGATGGAGATGAGACTTCACCTATTCAGGGTGGGTTTTGATTAGTTTACTGGAATCCTTTTAAAGGAAACATATTAACGTCAACTGAAGCTACAGAAGCCTCAGAGCCAACAGAGATATCAGACTGAGATGCTTGGAGAACAGCTACTTCACAGAAAAGAGAGGAAGATATTTGGAGATTCTTGCAGCCCAGAAGATGTAACCATGAGATTTTAAGCAAGCCAGAACCCAGGGAGAGCCAAGGGAAGCCAAGAAACGAAAGCCATCCCCGGAGAAGCAAAGGTGAGGAAGCTCCACAGGAGCAGAGGTTGAAAGCAACAGAGCCCAGGAGCAAGGAACCAGTGGATGCCAGCCATATGACTTCCCAGCTGTCAGAGGTGTTCCTGCTCATCATTATTCCCTGAATTAAGGTATATTTCCATGGATGCCTTAGTTTGGACATTTTTATATGCTTAGAATGTAAACTTGTAACTTATTAAATTCCCTTTTTTAAAAGCCATTCCAGTTCTGGTATATCACATTCTGGCAGCTTGCAAATTAACATACCTCTTGTATTTGCTAGGGTTCTCTAGAGAAACAGAATAATAGGAAATATTCATAAATATAACATTTATGAAAGTGTCTCACATAACCATGGGAATGTAGAGTCCAAAATATGTAGGGGAGGCTGTGAAGCTGACTATTACAATGGAGTGTCTGAAGAAACTCCACAGGAGAGGCTCGCAGGCCTAAGCAGGAAGAGAACCTGTCTCTTCTGAATCCTCCTTAAAAGGCCACCAGTGATTAGATTAAGCATCACTCATTAAAGAAGACATTCTCCTTGGCTGATTACAAGTGGAATCAGCTATGGATGTAGCCAATATGATCATGATTTAATTCCATGAAATGCCTTCATAGCAAAAGACAGGCCAGTACTTGCCCAACCAGACAAACAGGTACCACCACCTGGCCAAGTTGACACATGAACCTTACATGACAGACCACCCCTTGTCAACTTGGCAGCTATACTCATCACCTTAAACCACACCTAATTTCTAAAGAGAAAACAATAAAAGACACTTATTTTTACACCTAACAATACTGAACTGTCCTGCATATAACTGGAAACACATTAATTCTCTCCAGAATAGGGTGCAAGTACTTGGGTAATATTCATTCTTAAACTTGAGATCTTGCAACTTAAATAGAGTAACATGAACAAAACAGCATTACAGTCCTTATTTCTGTAACTGATCAAGTGGTCGTAGCTCATATTTATCACTACCTTCTTTCACTACCCATTCCATGTTCCCTTTACTCTCAGCAAGCACTTCAGCTGGCTGTGGTTCTTTGCCTGGTGGAGTGATCCAAACTTTCATTCCTTAAGTTTCAGAGTCATTGGTAGCCCTGCCTGAATTGGGTTGTTGCAGTTTTCCATTGATTTTAATCATAGGCCATGGTAGTATTAAATGATACTGAGGGGATCTCCTATATTCCGGGAAAACTCTTCTTTATCTCCATCGTGTAGTTGCAGTCTTATTTCCCCCTGATAGTCAGGGTCAATAACCCCAGGCAGTAATGTAATCTCCTTCTTGGCTTGTTGATCCAGGGGGATGAGTTGCCCAAAGTGACCAGGTGGCAATCTTAGATTCCAGTTCAATGGAATAACTGTGGTTTCTCCTGGCAGAAACAACCCCCCCACCCTTTGCAACTAAAACCTGTAGACCAGTAGAGCTCAGGGTCGCAGGGACAAGAAGGAAAAATTTTCCTAGTGGGTCACTAGGGGTAATAGTGAGTGGTGCAACTCCCATCTCCACCCCTTTGTTCCTGGACCCAAGGATCCTGGCTATGGGAGAAACATCATACAACAGATACTGATTCAGAGCATACACAGCTTCCTGGAGAACACTACCCCAGCCCTTCAAGGTATTGTCATCTAGTTGGTACCATAAGTGAGTTTTCAAAAGGCCACTCCACCATTCTATCAATCCAGCTGCTTCTGGATGATGGGGAACATGGTAAGACCAGAGAATTCCATGAACATGTGCCCATTCCCACACTTCATTTGCTAAGTATGTTCACTGATGAGAAGCAATGCTGTGTGGAATACCATGATGATAGATAAGGCACTCTGTAAGCCCACAGATGGTAGTTTTGGCAGCAGCATTGCTTGCAGGGAAATCAAACCCATATCCAGAGTATGTATCTATTCAAGTTAGAATAAATCACTGCCCCTTCCATGAAGGGAGTGGTCTAATGTACTCAATCTGCCACCATGTAGCCAGCTGGTTACCTTGGGGAATGGTGCCATATCAGAGGCTGAGTGTGGCTCTCTGCTGCTGGCAGATTGGGCACTCAGCAGTGTCTGTAACCAGGTTCAACCTCGGTGAGTGGAAATCCATGTTGCTGAGCCCATGCATAACCTTGATCCTTACCACCATGGCCACTTTGTTCATGAGCCCACTGGGCAGTGACAGGAGTTGCTGGGGAAAGAGGCTGATTGGTATCCACAGATCGGGTCATAATATCCCCTTGATTATTTAAACCTTCCTCTGATGAAGTCACCTTATGGTGCACATTCACATGGGACATAAATATGTTCATGTTTTTAGTCCACTCAGAAAGGTCTATCCACATACCTCTTCCCCAGACCTCTTTGTCACCAATTTTCCAATTATGGTCTTTCTAAGTCGCTGACCATCCAGCCAAACCATTAGCAACAGCCCATGAGTCAGTATACAAATGCATCTCTGGCCAGTTCTCCATCCAAGCAAAATGAACAACCAGGTGCACTGATCAAAATTCTGCCACTGGGAAGATATCCCCTCACCACTGTCCTTCAAGGATACCCCAGAAAGAGGTTGTAGTGCTGCAGCTGTCCACTTCCAGATGGTACCTGCATATCGTGCTGAATCATCTGTAAACCAGGCCTGAGTTTTCTCTTCCTCAGTCAAATCACTATAAGGAACTCCCCAAGAGTCCATAGATCTGGTCTGGGAAAGAAAAGGTAATGTGGCAGGAGTGAAGACCATGGGCATTTGGGCTACTTCCTCATGTAACTTACCTGTGCCTTCAGGATCTGCTCTATCCCTATCTCATATATATACTATTTCCATTTTATGATGGAGTACTGCTGCACACACCCAACTTTATGGCTTGTAGGGTCAGAAAACACTCAGCTCATGATAGGCAACTCAGGTCTCATGGTAACTTGGCAGCCAAGACTAAGTATTCCATCTCTACTAAGGCCCAGTAGTGGGCCAAAAGTTGTTTCTCAAAAGAAGATTAGTTATCTGCAACAGATGTTAATGCTGTGCTCCAAAATCCTAAGGGTCTGCATTGTGATTCTCCTATAGGGGCCTGCCAAAGACTCCAAACAGCATCTTTACTTGCCCCTGACACTTCCAACACAATTGGACCTGTTGCACCGTATAGTCTAAGTGGCAGATCAGCTTTTATAGCAGGCTGGACCTGTTGCAGAACCTCCTCTTGCTCAGGTCCCTACTCAAAATTTCTGGTTACTTGATAAATGGGCAAGTAGCATGCCCAAATGAGGAATATGTTGTCACCAAAATCCAAAGAGACCAACTAGGCATTGTGTCTCTTTCTTGGTTGTAGGAGGGACCTGATGTTGCAGCTCATCCTTCACCTTAGAAAGGATATCTCTACATGCCCCATACCACTGAACACCTAGAAATTTCACTGAGGTGGAAGGCCTCTGTATTTTTGTTGGATTTATCTCCCATCCTCTGACATGCAAATGCCTTACCAGTAAGTCTAGAGTAGTTGCTACTTCTTGCTCACTAGGTCCAATCAACATGATATCATCAATGTAATGGACCAGTGTGATGTCTTGTGGGAGGGAGAAATGATCAAGGTCCCTGCTGACAAGATTATGACATAGGGCTGAAGAGTTGATATACCCCTGTGGGAGAACAGTGAAAGTATATTACTGACCCTGCCAACTGAAAGCCAATTGTTTCTGTTGGTCCTTACTAACACCGATAGAGAAAAAAGCATTTGCCAGATCAGAACTGCATACCAGGTACCAGGGGATGTATTGATTTGCTCAAGCAATGAAACCACATCTGGAACAGCAGCTACACTTGGAGTTACCATCTGGTTGAGCTTATGATAATCCACTGTCATCCTCCAAGACCCATCTGTTTTCTGCACCGGCCAAATAGGAGAGTTGAATGGGGATGTTGTGGGAATCACCAGCCCTGCATCCTTTAAGTCCTTAGGAGTGGCAGTAATCTCTGCAATCCCTCCAGGAATACGGTATTGCTTCTGATTTACTATTTTGCTAGGTAGGGGCAGTTCTAGTGGCTTCCACTTGGCTTTTCCCACCATAATAGCCCTCACTGCATGAGTTAGAGAGCCAATATGGGGATTCTGCTGGTTGCTCAGTATGTCTATTCCAATGATGCATTCTGGAACCAGGGAAATTACTACAGAATGGGTTTTGGGGCCCACTGGACCCACTGTGAGATGGACCTGAGCTAAAACTCCATCGATCACCTGACCTCCATAAGGCCCCACTCTGACTGGTGGACGAAAATGATGTTTTGGGTCCCCTGGAATTAATGCCACTTCTGAACCAGTGTCTAACAATCCCCAAAATATCTGATCATTTCCTTTCCCCCAACACACAGTTACTCTGGTAAAAGGCTGTCTGTCTCCTTGAAGAAGGCTTAAAGGAAGATTAACAGTATAAATTTGTGGCAGTGTAACAGGGTTCTCCCCCGAAGGGACGTGGCCTCCCCTTCATTCAAGGGGCTCTGGGTCTGTAAACTGTCTCAAGTCTGGAAATTGATTAAAGGGCCATGACTCTGTGTTTTTGTAATTCAAGTTAGACTTCTCTTCACTAGAACTAGAACGCTTTTGTTTATACAACTCAAACAAGAATTTGATAGACTGCTCATCTATTATATTTCTAGGCACCCCATGTTTTACTAGCCAATGCCACAAATCTTTGTGAGTCAGATTATTTTGACTCCTGCTTTGGGTTTGCTGTCTATTGTAACAGCCACCTCCACCCTGTCTTTGGTGATCAAGTGCTGTCACCTGGCTTCTGCCAACTCAGGATCTGGTCATTCCCATTGTGTTTAAGGATTACAGCTCAGTGACAGCAGTTTCCACAGTAATATCTGACCTACAGAGAAGTGCAACCACAGAGCTCTTCAGGGATGATGGTGCTAGTCATACAAATGTATTTGTCACTGTTCTGGTAAAAGGTACATCCTCTGGACATTCCTGGGGTGTAAGAGGCTTTTTTTTTATCAGGCTCTGCATGTTAAATCCACTCTAACATTCCAATCTTTCTAAGCCTCTGGATCCCCTCATCTACATTGTACCACGGCAATTCTGACATTTCAACCTCAGGTAATGTTGGCCATCTTTTGATCCATGTTTCAGCCAACCATCCAAACAAACTGTTAATGCATTTTGTAACCCCTCAAACTATAACATTAAATGCAAAATCTCTGCTTAGTGGACCCATATCAATAAATTCAGCCTGATACAGCTTTATATTCTTCCCACCATTATCCCACACCTTTAAAATCTATTGCCACACATAGTCCCCTGATTTCTGTCTATATAAATTGGAAAATTCATGCAGTTCTTTTGGAGTATAACATACCTCCTCATGTGTGATACTTTGTATTTCACCTTTAGAGGCATGTTGGGACTTCAGTCTAGTTATAGGTCTGGAAGAAATGAGGGGTGGTGGGGGTAGGTCATGAAAAGAATTAGAAGTATCTTCCAAGCCATTTGCTTTGGGGCAAATGGGGGGTTTTATCTGGTTAAATAGGATTAATCAATCTAGGGCTAATTCCTTCAGGTGGAGGCTGGGTGGCCAACTCCTCAAGGCAGACTGAAAGTGGTGTGGCTATGTCCTCAAGGAAGACTATTGCAGGGTTATCTAGAGAAGACTCAGCATGATCTAGGGTTTCAAACTCTCCAGTGACATCATTCTCAATCCATATGTCACCATCCCATTTTTCAGGGTCCCACTCCTTTCCAATCAATGCCCTCACTTTAATGGCAGATACCATGCAAGATTGAGATTTCAGTTTATGTTGTAAAGTTGCAACTCTATCAATAATATTCTGAGTCTGATTTTCAGAGATCTCAAGTCTACAGCTATAGGAAATAAGATTTTCCTTCAGGACACTCACAGAAACGTCTGCATCTGTCAGACAGTGCGTAAGCTTCTTGTTTGAAGTCTTAAGTCCATCCCTTTCACTTATTAAGGTATACAGTGTATTTAACAACAACTGGCCAACATCTCTATACTTACTATTTCTCTAAAACTCTGTAAAGGTGTCAAAAACATTATCCGCCAGAGTCTGGCTTCGCACAAGCAAAGCATTAGAAGAATCGAATGGTGATATTTTGACTATCTCTTTTGTCAACTCACTCCATGGATTGGGAGTGTCATTCTGATTATGGGAATCAGAGTCCTTAGTGCCTTTGAGTCCAGTCAGTTTAGAAAAACATTCATAAAAACCCATTTTTAAGATTCTGTTTCTTAAGAACCACTCCTGGTTCCAAGTTGTATTAGTCAGGGTTCTCTAGAGAAACAGAATCAATAGGAAATATTCATAAATATAACATTTGTACAAGGCTGATACTTGCCCAACCAGAAAAACAGGTACTACCACCTGGCCAAGTTGAGACATGAAGCTGAACATGGCATCACCCAAGCCTCTTATCCCCTCATTGTTGACCCATAGTATTTGTGTAGCAAATTTGTTACTTATTATGAAAGAATATTAAAATGTTGCTTTTAACTATAGTCCATAGTTTGCAAAAACTATGAAAGAATATTAAAATGTTGCTCTTAACTATAGTCCGTAGTTTGCAAAAATTCAGTTTTTTCTGAATATACGTCTCTTTTGTTTTTGCATTTGTAGTGATTCATGCAAGAATACATTTACATAAGTTGGATTTAAATATTTGGGAATGGATAGAGGTTGTGGTAGCTCATTCTTGGGTTTATAAGAAATAATATATCTTTTTAATATAAAAATAATATAGAACCATGCTAAATAGACTTAATTATTTTTACAAGTCATGATTTATTCCTTTCATTAGCCACATCTTTTCACATTAAAAGTAAGTTTGAATCAACCCAGGCAGCCTACAATCTTTTAAATAAAATCCTATTTTTAAAATACCTTGCTAATATTTTTTTCAGAATTAAATGCTATTAATGTGCCAGAGGCAATAGAAATGGTCATGGGTAGTACATAAATAAACAAATGAAATTTATCATACCTCTCTCCTGATATAATATTAATAATGATTCCATCATGTTTTCTCACTAAGAAAAATGGTAATATTTTCCAGTGTCCTGTTGCCACAATTGACAGTATTTGTAGTATATACTCTCTAAAAAATAAATAACAATAATTAAAAAAACACATTATGCTAAGTGAAAAAGGCCAGACACAGAGCAGTACATATTGTATGATTTTTTTATATAACATGTCAATATAAATAAATTTATAGAGACAGAATTAAATCAGTAGTTATATAAGGCTGGGGAAGGATAGAAGGATGGAGAGATGACCTCTAAGGGGTATGGGGAGTTTCCTTTTGGAGTAACGAAAATGTTCTAAAATTGATTGTGCTGATGAATGTACAACTCTGGTATTATACCAAAAGCTATGGATTGTACACTTTGGATCGAATGTATGCTATGTGAAAAAATCTCAAAAAACTTTTTAAAACCACCACCACAACAACAATTCTACAATATTTTTTCATTAAGAAAAATGGTAATATTTTCCATTGTCCTGATATTAATACCAACAATATATATATATATTATGATTTTTTTAAAAACAGATTTTGTGAAGTTGTTCTGGTGATCAAGTCAGCTTAAAATGCTATTCTTGGGTGTGATAAGTGCCATCTCACCATAATCGGTACATGAACAACGTAATGTGAATTTGCTTATTAGGCATTTTCCATTATGTCATGTGAATAGGCTTGATGGGAAGATTTACTGGCGAGAAATGAGTCCTGGCTCAGAGGGAAGCCTACTCAAGAAACCTTGGTCTCCAGGGTGGTCTAAGGCCACCAGGTCCCTAACTGGTCTCCTAATTTCTCAGTCAGGTCCCCAACAGGACATCATTTACTCTGCCCATTTCCCCCCCCCCGCTGTCTTTTTATTCTGCCAATTCTCTTGCTGCAGAATTTAGGGTGATATATCAAGGTACATAGACACTCTCTAAGATGTCAGTGAAAGTTCTGCCATGATTTTGTCAAACCACATTGTGAGCTTCATTACCTACCGCTCCCACTATGTCCAGTCATTCTGGGCCTAGTCAGTGTTTCACAAAGAGGCCACAAGCTTCCAACTCCTCATTGAGCATTTCTGCTGGCCTGAAAAACTTACCCATGCCTCAAAAAAGTCATAATCTTTTTTTGTATTCATAAAAGCAATGTTTATTAATGGAAAATTTAGACCAAGCTGACGAAAATCATTTTTTTGAAACAAGGTGAGGTTGTAAATAAATAACTTACAGAACATTTGATACAAGAAAAATAAATCATCCATTCCCATCATCTAGATAAATGCTGAAATGGTAACAGTGGCTATTGCTTTCATCTGTTTTTTTCCTCCTGAGTAGGTTTGTTATTTTACACAGTTATTATGACAAAGTATCTGTTTTATTTTTGTTTTCTGGTAACATTAAATTGGGTATTTTTCTGTATTATCATAAGGACTTTGTAAATGTTGTTTTATGATTTCATTTCCTCCATTGAGTGTCTGAGCCATGTTTTTGAGATCTCTGAGCATTGAATGCACTCTCTATGCACTGTTAAGTTATCACATTCTTGGGGAAAGGCTTGTCCTTCCACTTCAACACATCAAATTTAAAAAATTTTTATTCTTATGAAAAAATATAGGGCATCCTCTATGTAGAATAATCATGGGTACAAGTTTCTCTCTCTCTTAAGCAACAATTATCTATTGAATGCCAGTTCTAAGTCCATGCTATACAAGGGAAAGAGGATTCCATGAGGAGCACAGCAGAGATAATCATTATTCTGCGGGGTCTGAATTTGAAGTGAAAGAGAGATAGTAATCAAATAGTCTTTTTATGTCTGCATCATTATTGAAATCTAGGATTCACGCTATGAAGGAAATCATCAAGAACCATGAAAGCATATTACAGGAGTCACAATATAGTCTGGACATTCTAAGAAGGATTCTCCAGGCAGTGAACTTGAGTTAAGAATTGAAGTACTTAAATGAATTTGTTTTTAAGCAAAGAGAGGGTGAAAGCAAGTAAAAAGGACAGCATATGCAAAGGCACTGTTATAAAAGGAAGCAGGGAGGATTGTAAAAATGAAAAGACTGGTGATGGCTGAGGTACTGTGATCAAAACACAAATTTTAAGATCAAGTTACATATTTTACTTTTATCATCAAAGCAATCAAAAACCACAGAATGGCCCAAATGTGGACTTTCAAAATAAAATATTCCTTTTGCTGTAGTGTAGTATAGAAAACAGGAATCATAAATAGTTGCATAGATATCAGTTAAGAAAAACTTGTAGTTATCCAGGTAAGAGATGAGGGCAGCTGATGATTCCAGAGTTGAAGAGAAATGGACAGATCCCACAGATAACTCAGAAGTAAAATAAACATGAGAATGAGAATTTTATTTCTAGGATAGTTATTTCATCTGAATTGTGGAATCCAGAGAACATAGGGTTGTTTAGAGCAATTGTCCTGAAAGGTCAAGTCCCCTTCAGCTGAAGGACATGCAACTTCAATGATGGCATCATAAGCCATGTTTTCCTATGAATGGTGCTGTTTGTTGCCTGTTCCCCAGTATAATGTTATGCAATATTCTAGATGTTAAAAAGGTAGAAATCAATAGTGATTACCCAATTATACCACTCAGTTTAAAAAATAAATTATTGCAAAAAATAAGGTCATTCAAGAGAAGTAAATTGCAAGAGTAAACCAGAAGTTACTTTTCCGTGCTCTTAGTGATATACTTTTAAGTTCCCTTTTTATTTTAAAAACAATAGATGTATGAGCATTCTTATCTATATCTTCAGAAATGCATGTGTCAGGATTTCTTTAGGTTTTATAAGTTAGAAAAAGTTGTTGGCCATAGGGTATATATATCTTCAATGCTACTAAATAGTGTAAATCAATTTCTCTAAAAGGTTGTACCACTTGGCACTTAAGTAGTATGTGAGAGTCTATGGTGCTACACATCCTCC
>PVIY010006431.1:0-87710 GCA_004026745.1 Myrmecophaga tridactyla | reverse complement strand
CCCCCCACCCCTCCCTCCCCCTCACCGATCACCAGCATTTCAATCTAAATTTATTTTAACATTTGTTCCCCCTATTATTCATCTTTATTCCATATGTTTTACTCGTCTGTTGAAAAGGTAGATAAAAGGAGCATCAGACGCAAGGTTTTCACAATCACACAGTCACATTATGAAAGCTGTATCACTATACGATCATCTTCAAGAAACATGGCTACTGGAACACAGCTCCACATTTTCAGGCAGTTTCCGCCAGCCTCTCCACTACATCTTGACTAACAAGGTGATATCTATTTAATGTGTAAGAATAACCTCCAGTATAACCTCTTGACTCTGTTTGGAATCTCTCAGCCATTGACACTTTGTCTCATTTCACTCTTCCCCCTTTTGGTCGAGAAGGTTTTCTCAATACCCTGATGCTGAGTCTCAGCTCATTCTAGGGTTTTTCTCAATCCCCTGATGCTGAGTCTCAGCTCATTCCAGTATCTCTGTCCCACATTGCCAGGAAGGTCCACACCCCTGGGAGTCATGTTCCATGTACGGGGGAGGGTGGTGAGTTTGCTTGTTGTGGTGGCTGGAGAAAGAGGCCACATCTGAGCAACAAAAGAGATTCTCTTGGGGGTGACTCTTAGGCCTAATTTTAAGTAGGCTTGACCTATCTTTTGTGGGGTTAAGTTTCATATGAACAAACCCCACGACTGGGGGCTCAGCCTATAGCTTTGGTTGTCCCCACTGCTTGTGAGAATATCAAGAATTCAACTTGGGGAAGTTGAATTTTCCCCCTTTCTCACCATTCCCCAAAGGGGACTTTGCAAATACTTTTTTATTCACTGTTCGAATCACTCTGGGATTTATCGGGGCATCACTCTGGACAAATCAACAAAATCTCCTGTCCTACTCAAGGTTCCATGTACTTATGGTGTTCAATTAAGCTGCCTACATAAGTTATATTAGGAAATGCACTAGTCAAAATATGAATTTTGTCCCAAATAAACATTTTTTGCTTTAGTCTCACACATAAGGTAGAATTTTTAAATATTAATTACCATCTATTTTCAGCACCCTACAGTAATGACATTCCTTTGTTCTTCCTCATGCAAAAACATTTTTAAAATTTGTACATTTAGTCACTATCACTATACACTCTAGGCATTCCTAGATTATACAATCTCAGTCTTTATTGTCTTTCTTTCTTTCTGATTTCATCAAATTGCTGGTGATTTTAGATTCTACTAGCTCTTGGGTGATTTCTAATGTCAATGAAGAGTAGACAGTAGGCTTAAAAGGGGTAAGACATTTTCTGGATAGGTCCTGACCAAGTCCTTCCCCTTACTATTCCAGGATGATTAAAAACATTCATTATTACTAAAGCAATGATTTATTATGTTACATATAGTACCTTAGGGCCATGTGGGAAGTCAAACAGGTAAGTCATAATTTTCTGGAAAAAAAATTCAACTTAAGGTCATATACACTTTCATAAAAGACCTAAGATTTTTTAAATTGTTAAGTTTTTCATAAAACATGTCTTTTTCAACATAGTGTTCAATACATTCTTGTTTCCTTAAAAGCTTATGAAATCATGGCAGTGGAAGTAAGAAATGGTCAGCATACTCAAAACAAAACGAACAAACTTCTGACATTTTCAGTAAGACACATACTTCTTTGAGGAGATGTTTTGTATAGATTCATCCATATGTCTCTATCCAGTTCTCTTACTGGCATGGAAAACACATTTAGAGATAAGGGGCCTTCTGAGGTGAGGACACAGAGGAAACTAATGCCTTACATGGAGACAAACCTCCTTGGTCTTGTTACTACTGTCCACAGACTAACCAAGCCAATCTTACACAGGGTTTTAAGGGGGCTCACTCCAAGTCACCAGGTTTTTAAATCAAGGTTTTACTAAAGAGGATTGGAGAGCACTGAGTATCTTGATAGTACTATAAAATGTAATTGCCTTACAAATGTAGGGTGAACTTAAAGTAATTCCGCATGCTTTAATCATGGCAAAAAAAATTAAAATTAAATTAAGAGGTAGTAAATTTTGATGGTCAAGGGTCAAAATATCTTTGCATGATCTATCGTTAGGGGTCGCAACAGTGAATAGAACATAGACAGATTCAATACAGGATGTGGACAAATTCAACAAAATGACTCCTCAGGTTTTTATATAAACTATGCTCCAAAGAGACAAAGCAATTTTAATCAGCACAAATATTTTAACCCTAATTTAAAAACCTTCAAGTAGTGAACTGTAATCAGGGAAAATAGTCAAAAGGAAGAAGATAATACAAATATTTGGAAAAATCTGAGAAACACTCTGGTGTGGCCCTTATCCTACATATCTTTGTTTTTATCACTCTTCTTTCAAACTAAAATGTCAACAAACTACCCTCACTTAATAAAACTATCTTTCTCATTATTGTTAGCTTTCTTTAGGCCAAAATAGAAAACAAAAAATTCCTCTATAAACAGACAAAATGAGTATTAAGCACTTACATCTGTATATTTATAGTCACTGTTGGTGGCAAGAAATACTTTCCCTACTTCTTTCATCCGGCTCAGAAGCAAAGGCAGTTTTCCCTGAAACGTAATATGCTGATGAAAGAAACACTATAACACAAATATTTCACATTTACACTTTGGGGTAGTCAAGTACTGGAAAACTAATGGGGATACCCTTTATGGGTTCATTTCAGAATTTTGCGTTAAAATCCCACATTTTCATTATGCATAAATAAAATACTAATATATGTAGTATACATAGAGATATAATATATAGCTTTGGATATTAAATGATATATATAGATGATTATAAAGTTGTTGGCAATATATTTCAATGATCTTCCCATTACATCTGCCCTTAGGAAAGATTTTAAATTACCTTCTAATCCTCTGAAGTATGAGAGTTATCTACGCTAAGATCAGAAGAAGCTGATTTTAAACCTCACCAGCAAAACTCTCCATGAACATTATCAGATATGGCTTCATTGTGTTTATTTTGGTTTTACAAGGCAGTTTGCAGAATGAAATAGGCTGCAACAACCTAGAAATGCCCAGACCCACCTGTAGATAAATGAGAAAATTCTAACTCCTGATATACCTGGAAAGAAAGCTTTTCCTTCTCCTACATTAAATAGGTCCCTTCACTCAAATTCTCTTGGAGCCCTCTTTCTACCTAAGTGGTTTTTTCATAAAACAACTGGGAGTGAGGAGACATAATAGTATAAAAACTGAAAATAACAGGAATTCTTTATCAAAGTGCTTTGAAAATAGGTGTTTTGCTACATTTATTCTGTAGGAAAATGAAGTTTTTTCAGGGTTGTATGTGTTATGTGTGTTTTACTTTTTATTTTGAAAATATTTTAGACCTACAGGAAGTTGTGAAAATAGTATAGAGAGGACCCATATACACTTAATCTACCTTCCTCTAGTATTTATATCAAACATAACAATGCAATTATCTGTAACTAAGAAATTTAGTAAACTACAGATTTTTGGGAGGGGATTTCACCAATTTTTTTCACTAATGTCTTTAAAAGCTTTCCTCATTAATCCCTGTTGATACGTTACAGACCTTTTAAATAACAGTCACACGCATGCATGTCATTTTGTAGACGATCTAGTACAGTGATTATGATTTGAATCCCATCTTTACTATTTACTAAACTGTGTGACTTTGGGCAAATTATTTAGTCCCTGTATTCCTCAGTTTCTTCATCTATAAAGGAGAAGTAACAATAATACCTATCTCGGGTTTTAAGGAAGCTTAAATGAAGCTTGCGAGCTTGTTTGGAGGTTCTAACGGGAGCGCAGCTACCCATACACCCTTGACCCAAGAACAGTCATCCTTTAGTGGGGAGGTCGTCCTCTTCGACTGAACATGCAGCTTCTGGCGGGACACACATGGAGTGGTGAGGGAGGAAGGGGACACCCACTTAGCCATTCAGATCAGCCCAATCAACCCTAGTGATCAATGAAGTGACTGAAATTGCAGCCAGATCACCTCACATCCAGGATGATGAAATGAGAACATGCATGTAAACTGCTTAGCACTTTGATATGTACATAGTAAGCACTCTAGCTGCTATTACTATAATTAGAACTACATGAACAATGAAATATTGGGTCTTTGTGCCTACCAAAAAACAGGAAAAACCTTTCTAAGACCTATGTTCTAGCTGGAAACTCTTAGTGATTATGCCTGGCACATACTATGCCAAAACAAAAAATATCTTCTCTCATCCATTTCACTATAAACAGGTATAGTATTCATTTTCCCATTACATAAAATAAGCTATCTTTGCAGGTCTACTTTCTCCTTTATTACTTACATCTTTTACTACATACTTCTCAAGATTTTCTACTGTCTTTTCCTTAAGGGAGCCCTAAAGGAAGAAGAAAAGAAGAAGTCAGTTATCAGTATTTAGTTTTTAAGAGAAATTCTGTCCACTATCAATGCTTATCAAACATACATTTTCCAAAATAGAAAAGTAGAGCAAAGGACCAAGAAAAATTGGCAGGTATATTTGCTTCAACTCTGCCTCCAAAATCTGTCTTCAAAATATGAAGCTATTTTTATTTTAAACTAGAAATCAAAAGGCATTTTCATATTTCATTCTACATAGCTTATAGTGAATGCAAATTTAATATGAATTAATGTTTTTGGTCAAGTGGGAGATACTTGGACAAAACAAATGGACTATAATCATCCAAATACAAATCATCCTTTGTATAATCATACAAAGGGTATGTAAACTAATCTTAAATACTAAAATCTCTTCAAAGTAAGTCTGGGAAATGCAAACTGAGATAAGATCTAGACCGTGAGCACCCCATTGAGGAGAGATTATCAGCATTATCTCTGAGAGCAGGACAAAGACCAGAACAAATGTACTCTAGAGATCTACTACTAAAGGCAAATCCTTTATTATTTTTTTATTTAACAGAGGAAAAGTTCTGCTCCACTTTCATTTAGAAAGTTAATATTAGATCATAAAACACATGCTAGAGTGTGAGCAGGTGAAGAAACAGTTTCTAAGTACCTTGTAATGAACCCAGTCAACAGCATCTCTTACATCCTGGAACATACTCCGGTAGGACATGAAGAGATCCCCATCTTTAAATCCTGTTTCACAGCTGCAGAAAAATGAAAAGAACATGACAGGGAATCCAAAAAAGGGTAAAGAGAATGAGTATCAAAAATTGCCCAGGGGACCCAAAGATTCCATATCACATAGGTAAAGGCTGTGGTTGATAAGGTAAATAATTTCTCCCTAATGAAAATCCATTTTTGGCCACCAGAAGTGGCCACAGTGTTCAATGGAATGTGATAATTTTGAACAAATACAAAGTGAGAAAAGCATGTATTAAGTAGCAATTAAAAGGCCAAAAATTCTAACTATATCAGGTTATTTTTTTTTATGCATCACTTTTTAGAAACAGGTTCCCTTTGAAGAAAGATTTAAAATTTAAAAATTGGTAGTTTTCTCCACCATGATTTTTCTTTTTACATTGTGTCTAGGTACAAAGGAATTGCCTACTTTCTATTTAACCTAGTGATTCAGCTCTTCACCAAATTTAGTGCCTTGAAGAGGCTAAGGCCTAAAGAGGATAAACAAGTTAGCAATTCTGGCTTATATGGTTGAATTTATAGCACTGGCCGTACAATCCCCACCCCAGCCCCCAAAAAGGAGAGGATAACTTGTTCAAGACTTAAGCAAAATTTTACTTCAGGGAAAATAACTAGTATTTATTCCTTAATCAAATCTTGCTGGGCTTGAGAATGAAACTAAATTACCATCCCTGAATGGCTCCTGGGTAGCTGCTGTGAAATGAGTTGGGGGTTTTAGTGTAATTCTGCTTGGACAGATAATCATCACACAAACCTCCCACTCAGTTGTCACAATTAGCACCTCTGCTGGCCGTCTTCATTCCCAGGAGAAGCCAATCAGAAGTGGTCCCTTCCAAACATGGCTGCAGCACACTGGCAAGGAGAGGGGCCGTGTGGGAGGTGAGAGCCCGCATGGAGCTGCTGGTGCTGTCCCATCTCTCAGGCTGGCAATGTAGCATCTCTCACTAGCACTAAATTCACTTCAGAAAAGCAGAAAAGACCTACAATGGCCAGTTCTCTAAAACCCTGTACATTAATTTAAAATCAATTGGAAACAGAAAATTTTAATATACACACATACCTGGTATATCTAGGACAATTAGTAAAAAAATCTACTAGGCAGGCCAACAGGTAGGTCTCTGAAAAATGAAGAACAGATATTCATAAGCAATAGGTAAAGCAATTCAAACTTATTTCATTATGTCCCTTGAGCAAAGACAATGGTCATGAAAAGAAGAGAATGTATCAGTATACATAAGCATAGAATGAATATACCTGGTAGATTGAATAGTGTGTTCAGAATGTAAAATCTTTCAGTGTCATCTCGTTGGATAAATTTATTTGGATACTGCTCTCTAGTTTCTGGTCTGAAAGAAAATTTTAAAAACTGATATTTAAATAATATTATTATAACCATGGGATATATTCACTATTCAAAACTTAATTCAAATATTTTAGTGGCTGTGTGCAAGCAAATACATACATATGGGGTAATTATGAAATGAACAAGCTCAGGTTCCAGCCTTTACAGAGTTCTCAGTCTGATATAGAGGATGAGTCACTTAGAGAAATAGTTATAACAAGGTAAAAAAAAATTACCAATACCACAAGAAAGGGGCAGAGCTATGAGAAAACTGAAGAAAAGGAGACCATTTCAACTTGAGGGGTAGAGACGAGAGAATGTAAGGAGAGGAAAATATAAGATGGACTCATTAAAGTGGTGGCATATGAGGCAGACCAGTTGAGGAACTAGTCCAACTTCTCTAATCCAATTTGACTAGAGAAAAGGGAGCAGAGAAAAATAAAGCAAGAATGATAGGTCAAAGCAGATTACACTACTGTTCCCTGAAATATGAAAATACACAATTCTTATGGGTGGTGCATTGGTGGCTCAGTGGCAAAATTCTCGCCTGCTGTGCGGGAGACCCGGGTTCGATTCCCAGAGCCTGCCTATGTTAAAAAAAAAAACAAAAAACCCAGAATTCTCACAGTGAATAAATGGAGATTTAATGAGCCTAAATAAAGGAAACCAAATATATAATATTAAGTTAATGCTTGAAATTAACTGGTAAATTCCTGCTTGGGTTTGTTAGGAATATAAATTACATTTGTTCCCTGTCTCAGTAACCCTTCTTCATTAAGAACTGCCAATAAAGAATTCCTCTGCAAAATATCTCATCTTCCAGCTTCCTAAGATTTTTGTTTTTTTTTAATAATGAAAAAGTAAAGTGGAAAGGAATAGCAACAACTTACTCCTTCAGGTTTACTAAGCTGACATTGTCTTCTCAGATGTAATATGCTTTCCTTTTCTTTCCATCATTACAGAGCAACTCCTTTATATACAGATGGCTAAGTTATTTGTTAGGCAGTTAGAACCCAAACAGACTTGTAAATCTAGTTAGCAATTACATTTTGTTTGAACTATCTACTTCTGCTAGTATATGTTTAGAATAAAAATCATCAATTCAAGTGGAGGTAATTTACCATAAAAGAATAGTAAGCTAGGCGTTAGGAAAAAAACTAGTTAAGAGCACTGCTAACTTTCTGTGACCCACAGGATAAAGATTTTACTTCAATATGACCTTGTTCTAAAACTTTAAAAGCCAAAAAATGAGGTTCCCACTCATTAGCAAGGCATATGAGGTGATGCCTGTTGCAGCCCTAACTTCCCTTCTAGTCTTTCCCTCAGCGATACTTCAAAAACTCTCTTTCCCTTCATCTTTAGTCTTTTCTTTTGCACTGGCTTTTCCTTTTAGCTTCTAAGACTGTACAACACTAAGCACTATTTGAGTGATTCTGCATGTATTAATAAATGACTTACTTCTGAAGCACTATTAACTATTTCCAAAGGAACTATTTAAAAATTGCATTGGCTTATTTGGGGAAAGGGAGGAGGTCTGTGGATATTGAGTTAGTGAATTTGATTGCAGTATTGATTTACAGACTTCTCTTCCTTTTCTTTTGTGCCTACTCCTCCCCCTATACACTAAAGTCCCTTTTCAGATGTTAATAAATAGAGTTGATTCAACCTTACTGGAATTTTTGAATTAGAGTGATAATATCCAAATATTAAATAGCCTTTGTTACTAGTATTACTTGTAATCCATTTACTTTCTGAATCCTGTCTCCTGATATTCATGATCTTGAAACACCCTTCAAGAGAGGAAGAGTGAAAGAAGGGTGGATGTAACGAGTAGCCTGCAGATGTGTCAGAGTGGTGGTTTATTACCCACTGTTCTTATGAATACATGGGCACCTTTGGAACCTGCATAATGTCAGCAATGCCGCTGAAGGGTCTTGTATGAGAAGCTTCAATTCCAAGTGGGACATTGCTGTGACCCAGATGCTCTGGTGCAGTTTCAGTTTTTGCCTCTTATCATAAAAGGTATTTATCAAAAAGACATTGCCTACGAACTAATTTCAATGTAATGACTGCATTTTACTACTTTGCCACTAAAAATGAATACTTATGAAAATAAGTTACACAAGAGACTGGTGTGTGGTTTTAAAACTTGTTCTTCTAACTCTAATATAATATCAGTAGTAAATTAGGCAGTAAACAGTAGAGAAATGTATAATTGTAATGCCACAATTATAGAAATTGTCAAATTGTAGTACTGTGATTTTTAAAGAAATAATTGGAAAGTTTCATTAAAAATATACTAGATACTAAATTTTTTCTGATGTTAACTAGGATGGAAAGTACAAATTAATGACACTTATAGATATATTTTGATTATGAAAATAAAACTGATCCTTATTTGTTTTAAATATTTTAACGCTGTATTCACTTTTTTAAACTTTTAAATTTTGTAATACTTTCAAACTTACAGGAAGTTACAAAAGTAATATAAACCCCATACAGAGCACTGCAACGTATATACCCATATGCCCCTGCCCCAGACACACAGGTCCACCAAGTTGAGCATTGTGCCATATTTGCTGTTGTCATTCTTTTTTCTTTCTTTCTTTCTCTTTTCTTTCTCCTCTCTCTCCCACTCTCTTATCTCTATCTATCCATTGTGTATTCATTTTAACCACATAGTTTAAAAAATTTTAATAACACAATCAAATATCAAAACTTTAGATATTTTTACTAGAATAGAAAAATTATTAGCTGTTAGTAATCTCATAGCCATTTAAACTGTTGTAGTTTTAAAATTTTCAAAGCACTTTTATGTACATACCTCTTTTGAGCAGCTACCTGAGAACTGTATTAAAAAGGAGAAAATAAAAATCTTAGAATTTCAAATTAGTCAAAGTTAATAGAGTTTAGAGTTCTTTTTTTGGCAAGTTTCAAGAGTAGTTTTGTTGGATGCTCTAATTAGAAGGCATTTAAACAAAACGTAACTGTTAATTATACTTATTTCAGTTTGGGTTCTAACTGCCTAATAAATGCTAACTATCTTTATATAAAAGAATATCCTTGTTAATGGTGGAAGAAATAGAAAAGTATATTACTTCAGGGCAGACAATGTCAATTTCATATTGCTTGACTATAAGAACACAAGAAAGAGGCCGAAGATTCTTTGTACTCACCCCCTTATGAAGTTAAATCCATGTGCACAGACCAAGAGGTTTCCATAGGCATCAACTTTCAGAAGATTTCCATATAATGTATCAAAGACAAGCCCCCTAATGAAAATGAAGACATCACTGATAATGCAAAGAGAGGCAATAACTTCATATAGTACTACTACATCACCATGAACCAACCTTGTAATATTTACTCTGTCCAGATAAACAGTCAAAAGGTCTAAACTATAATCTCTCAATACAGCTGGTACCATTCTAAATCAGTGTCTTCTAATTTCCTTGGGCAACTGAGCTGGTTTATATTTCCCTCTATTAGATATTATATTTGGATCATTTATGATGGCATCTCAAATAAATATCACCTCTCTTAATCTTGAATCTTCCCTATCAAATTTCAAATCTAGAAATGCAAACTGCCAAGAAGATTCTTGACTACTAAGTTAAGACTATTAGCAAAACATATAACTGCTCTCCAACAGTCAAAGGTAGCAGCAACTGTGATAACTTCCCATCAGCAGTTTTTATGATCCCTTCTTTCTCCTAAGTAAGTCTTCTTCAATAGCAATAACAACTAAATTGAAGAGCACAAACAATTCGGTGTACATGAAAAATTCACATATATATCTACTGGGGGTGGGGGGCAAGGGATGAATTTGTAGTTAGAAAATTTTGACATGGTAGGGAGAGGTCTTAATTCAAAAATATCTTGAAAAATTACCTGGTAGGGAATGTAGAATCATAAGCAAAGCTGAGTAGCTCCTGGGGATAGCCAATAGAAACTAATCTTTCCACAGTGAGTTCAAAGCCCAAGGACTCATACTCCGGGGACTTGTATACTGCACAAAGAGGAGGTTCTCATTAGTCAGCATGACGAAGAGCCAATTAATATAGAAGGCAAATGAATGAGTTTCTACTCTTTCCCAATTCCTCCCTTCTCCTAAATCTATCATTTTTCTTCTTATCCCTCAAGATCCATATTCTACATTGTCCAGAGTAATTACAGAACCTAATTGTTAGACTATGGTAATAGGTCATACTATAACAGAAGGAACAACAACAAAATGAATTGTCATTTTATAGTAGTTCCTTCATTCCAGGAAATCTAGTCCAACCCTTTTTTTCCCCCTTTATCTACTCTTCTATTCACACAATCTAAAGGCAGGAAAAAAACGTAATATGCACAGCTTCGATATTAACCATGAGAATGTAAGTAAATAGAAAACTAGGTGAGAGGTTTATATATGCTCAACGCTCCAATGATGCATGTAATTGATGTAAGAATCCTTCAAAATGAACCTGTTTTCAAGTCCTTTTTCCTTTTGTGGAATTCCTATTTAACTTGGTAGTTGTTTTATATTCATTCTTCCATTCATACCTGATTTAATTCTACTTGTCAGGATTAACTTGTTTTCTTATCAGCCCTAATAATATCACAGCCATAAAAATTGCAAATCAACCACAAAAAGACCTAATTGAGACAATTAAGGAAATCCAGATATGAACTGGGAACGAAACATTAAAAAATAACTTGCTTTATTAGACGTGAGTATGTGTCATGGTGGGAATGTGCAAGTATGTGCATAACATATACACCTCTCTCCTTACCTGTCAAAGAAGCAGACTGAGGTAGTTACAAATGAAATAACATGGGTTTAGGAATTTGGGATTTATTTTGCTATTTCTCTACTATTATAAATGTCCAAAATTTTCCAGAATGAAAAATCTTTTTTAGAGTTATCACTGAAGTTCAGCATTTAAAAAATGTTCTTTTAAAGAGCTTTCTTCCAAATGAAGTATTTAGGTACACATCCTTCCATCAGTCCCTAGGAGTGGTAAACCATGTTTTTTAAAAAAAATAAAAAAAAGAGCTGTCAGCTTGCAAAATATTGAATGAAGCAAAAATATCTATTCCATTCTTGTACTATCATAATGCTATTACTATTACTATATTATTATTATTATAGTTCTTCCATCTGCTAGTAACATCGTTTAGCCTATGGCTCAAACTTATTTTTCATTGCAGTTAGTCAGTGCTAATATTTACTAAATTAGGTTTGAACTTTCCCTCTCCAAAAGCAATGTATAAGAATACTTCTAGAAATACATCAAAGAAATCAGTAATACTGGTTGCTTCCAAAGAAGCGAACTGAGTGACTAAAGACAGGAGAAGGAAGGAGACTTTCATGTACCTCTGAACCTTTAAAATATGTAACATGTGCATGTGTTTACCTATTTTTTAAAAATTAAACAAAAAAAATTTTTTAAGCATGCTGAGTTTTCAAAATCCTTTAATAAACAACCAACATATATAAAGAATAAAAGCCTAAAATTTTTAAGATCCTTTAGATTGGGATGCTGTTTATCATCTTTTTGGAAAAATGCCATAAGAAACTGTATTAGATTATTTTCTTATCTCAGGGATAATAATAAATGAATGTTAATGCTAAGCTAACTAACATTTTTAAAACTAGCTATATTTTTTCTATCCCTCAATGGCGTGAACCCCATCTTCACCCACTCCCCCAAATAAGCAAAACTTTTTGAAGCCTGAAGTATGGAATTCCTAACTATAGATGATAATAAAGGAAGTGCTATATGTTCAAACATGCTGAGTAAGAGCTGGTCTTTTAATCATAAAGCCAGGAAAGCCAGGTAACCACTGGTGTAAATTTGAGTTATTTTGAAAATACAAAATAACATCTCTCATACCTCCCATTCTCCCACACCAATTACAAGCAAATCTATTTAACAAAATTTCCATAAAATAAAGATTACTTTTCAGTCCTAACCAAGGTCCCACTTATTTCAAACAATATTTAATGAAACAAAATTACATTGTAACTGAGCAAACCAGATATTCAATTGATGTTCATTCTTATATGATTTAGCCCATATAAAACATTTTCAATTATTAATTTTTGAGAATAATGTATGTGATGTGCCTTAAAAATGGGGGACAAAAAGTCTTAATCAGTCTACCCAAGCTTATCCCTTAAATCAGCAATTTCCCTGGTTAGAGAACCAAGTAATTATATAGTGATGATAGGTATAATTGGTGACTTAAACCTATGTCTATGAGACAACTTGGATTGAAACCCAAATTAATTTATTCAAAGTTTTTAAGTGAAATAAATTCAGGAGGAAAAAAACTCAGATCCCAATTTTTTTTTCAGTACCAATTCTAGACTAGCAGAAAATAAAACATTATGTACTTTCCATGAAGTGTTTATTATTCACAAGGGCAGAACTTCCCACTTGTTCAACTGGGGTGATTTTCTAGAAATTCCAGCAACAGTAAGAAACACTTTAAATTTCCTTTCTCTCAATGAGTTCAGGGTACTTCGCCAAAATACAATGTATTTTCCCCATTTGCTGACCCAAAGTTATATGGTACATCAGCTGAAGCCAGAATTGAGGTCTCCCTGAGCTTTATTCAAAGCTCTTGGTGGTGAGGCATACTATGACCGTTAAAAATCAATCTCTAGATAACATCAGTCACCAAAATTTAAGTTTGTGTGTTGAAACAGACTATTTTTTCCCCAATTTCTTTCAACTAGTCCAAAATAAACCACTCTACTCACACGGGACTAGACTTAGCAAAGAGTGTCGAAGTTCCACTTTGACAACACTATTTCACCAAGCTCTAAATTAACCTTAAGACTGACAAGCTATTGACATTTTCTTATAAGCTTCATGGATCATGTGCTAGAGAGCTATACAGTATAACCTGGGCTGGAGAGGCAGGACTGCAGCTACACAGAGCACAAGTTTTGATTTTTTACTCTAAGTGTCCCTTGGGAGTAATATTTGTTCTGACCTGGTGGCAAAAATTACTATTCCTAGATCTTACTAACAGTACCATTCCTTAAGGAAAAACAAAAAGCAAAATTCCTTTTTTTAATCTATAGGCCTTTCAAAGACAGCCTCAGATAACAGTAAGGAACCATTCGTATGTATCACCTCAGACTATAGAGCTCTATGTCTCTCCACAGCTGCAAAGATTCTAATTTCAATTTCTCTCACAGAACCATGCTAAGTTAATAATGTATACTTTCAAGCTCAACTCTTACAATTAACTTTCTGTGGTTTCAAAACCCAACCAATAGCTTCACAGAAAACATAACCATCACACATTCATCATTTATTTCTTTTTCAAGAGGGTCCTCAGGCCTATCCCAATTTACCCCAATATTCAAAGACAAAGGAAAAAGTCATTTTAAGTGTCAGAGTCCCAAAACAGAGGACTGCTTCAACCACTAAGGCAGAACACAGTGTTCTCAGCTTATGTAAATAGACTATAAAGAGATCAACCAAAGCTTTGAAAGCTGAAGCTACTGAGAACATTCAAAGATACTCTGTGCTCTATGATCTGCAAGGGAAAACAGCTCTTCAAAAAATCACCTGAATGCTGTGGGGATGCAAGTTATGGGCGCTCTCATCTTTTGAGTAGATGCTGTTTGTTCATACAAGGTAGGATCTATGTTAGTGGAGAAATTCCCTTTGGAATAAGTTAATAACTCAAAACTTTCTGCAAGGAGAGTCTTCAACTCTCACGTACTTTTTTTTTCCCACACCTTTGCCACCAATACAACACTGTGTAGCAGTTTAGATTTCTGAAAAAGAAAGGGCATGCCTCCACAGAGGTTCCCGCCTAGCAGAGCGCTACTGCCAAAATGAGAACTCACATGAGGCAGATGCAGACGCAGAGTGTGTCACTCCAGTCTTGAAGGAGTTACACTGGCTCCTGTTAAAAAAAAAAAAGCAACAAAACAAAACAAAAACAAAAGCAAAAGCTGATTTAAAAACTGTTTTGATGGGCTGGAACAGAGAGACACCATTTGGAAATAGGTATTTACAGGAGTTACTATCCTCCTATGTAAAAGCCTGTGACCATCACTAAAAGTAGCCTAAATGGCCATAATAAAACAATGGTATCGAGGAAGGTTTAAGTACTCTGTATTTACTTTTTTTTTTAAATTTGCATATGGGCAGGAGGCACCAGGGATCGAACTCCAGACCTCCAGCACCGCAGGTCAGCAGGTCGGAGCTCTGCCTGCTGAGCCACGGCAGCCGCCCTGTATTTACTTTTCTGGTGCCATACTGGAATACAAGCCATCTGATTCTGAAAGGTCTTAACCTTTCTCTAATTTGTCTAGTTTGTTTTCTCTAGCACATTTCAAGTTTTTATATGATAGAAACTGAATGCAACTTCGGTGTTTAAAATTGAACTCCAGCTAGTGAAATAGACTAAAGAACACAAAAATAAACCAGAGTAATCTGATCTTGCTTTTAGGTGCCATTTAAGTTGAGTTTGCAGATACCTAACCTCCTATCTGCTTCTGTACCCTTCCAATACCTAAATTTGTCACAGTGATATATACTAAAACCAAATTCCTACTGCTAAACTCTAATCAGATGTATAAATCTGAATAGAAACAAAAAATTTATTTTGATTCTATGGGTAGATAGTAGGCAGAGTTATAATATTCTACTTCATAAAGTTAAAAGAAACTACTTGTCTAGTAAAAGGACTGAGCTGATATATATACATCCTTTAAACTTTAGATGTTTATAACATATGCATTATGTATTAATTTTATAGGAAGGCTGTTTCCCCAGTGCCATTTAGGTTTCTGAAAGCATGTGGTTGGACTCCAGCTTCTAGATTTTTTGTTAAAGAGAGGTGATGCTTAATAGACGAGCAGAAATGATCAAATGTAATGTCTAAAAGTCCTAAAAGCATTATAACTAGGGGAATCCACCACCAACAATCAGTAAGAAAACAAAAATACAACCCAACCACCCAAGAACAGTCAAATGTTTTTATGCTACAAATGTGATCAACATCAACATTCTCTAATTCTATAGTTATCAGACTACACAATGTTGGTTCTACAGGACTTAAAGATAAACTAAGTGCAAGTTAGGCTACAACTAGGTAAGGTAATAATTTACATTTTTCAATAAGAAAATTTTAAATAAAATCTTCCAAATTGTAATATAAAAATACCAGAGGACTTTTTCCACTTTTCAAAACTTTGAAAACCCTAAAGCAATAACACAGGCATGAGCAATAATTTTAACTCTAACCCAATAATTTTATCTCTAATTACAAGTGATCTATAAAATACACTGAAAATCTCTAAAAACAACCTCTATTTATTTTTAAAAGCGAGATAACATGCAGCACTTTTAGTAATATAAAATAAAACAAACCCCAAAATGACTAGATACATAAGTAAAATAAATGAGTGGAGTTTCAAAGATTATCTATTTCAGTGCACTACAAAAGCAAAATTATATGGTAATTAGATTTATCTGTTTTAAAAAAATACTAAGTATATTAGAATGTTTATTTTAAAATAAAATTAAAACAGAATTATCTAACTCAACTTGTAACCATCTGAGAATCTGTACACCTGCTATGAACTTACATTTCAGTAGTTTCCATTTTTAAAAACTGTAAAACTGAAGATTATTGAGATAATTAATAACGTTTTAAAACCTTCTTGTATCAAAGGAGCTGTTTACAATTTTAAAAAAATGAAATAGCAGGTGTATAAATTTTTTCCAAAAATATGAACAGTCACAGCACTCAATTGTTTATACCAAAGGTAGAGGAGCTTAGTTCATGCTGACTGTATACTAGGTACTTAGATACTAAGAACAAAATCCAAATAACTCGGTCCTTGCCGAAGGGAGCTCATACCTCATGGAGCACAACAGAGGTACACAATTAAAATTTATATTAAATATTAGAAGAACAATAACAATGTGATGAAGGTAGTATAGAGGGACAGAGGAGGAGCCAATTAACCCAGCTCAGGAAATCTTGAAAACTAGGTATGATTTTACAGGTTTATATAAGTTTTATGAGAAAAAAAATCTTAACTCTAATGTGGAATGAAATTCCAGTCCATTTATGAAAATTGGATGTACAATCAAGTTTTACACAAGAAAATGTTGACTAAGCTAAAGAAATCACATCTAAAACATTATCCAAAAAGGAAAAGTATAATTAACAAAAATTTGGTATTGCAGGAAACTATGATCATCTAATACTTCTTTAATAATAGTTCTAGTTCCATGGGTCTTTACCTGCCTTGCCAATTTGAATCAGTTTATTGTCATAAAAGGCAACAACTTCTACATTGGTGGTAAACATTTCTTCAAGATTATCTAATGTAAGGCCATTTTAAAAAAATAGACAAATCACAAGATGAAAAATTCAACTTTTCATAATAAAAAATGAGCAGAACTGTGCTGGTTTGAAAGGATGTATGTACCCTAGAAAAGCCACGTTTTAATCCTAATCCCATTCTGTAAAGGCAGCTGTTTCTTCTAATCCCTATTCAGTACTGTATGTTGGAAATAATTAGGTTATCTCCATGGAGACGTGACTCAATCGGTATATTAAACCTGATTAGGTAGACGTGTCTCCACCCATTGCCAGTGGGTCTTGCTTAGTTTACTGGAACCCTACAAAAGAGGAAACATTTTGGAGAATGCAGGAGATTCGGAGAGAACAGAGAAGAAGGACAGAGCCACGAGAAAGCCACAACAGATAATGCTGCAGGACCAGGAAGCAGAGAGTCCAGCAGTAGGCAGCTTTTGGAGATGAAAAAGAGGGAGCTGGAGAGGAAGCTAGCAGATGACACTGTGTTCATTATGTGCCCTTCCAGCCAAGAGAGAAACCCTAACTGTATTTGCCACATGCCTTTCCACTTGAGAGAGAAACCCTGAACTTCATTGGTCTTCTTGAATCAAGGTGTCTTTCCCTGGATGCCTTAGATTGGACATTTCTATAGACTTGCTTTAATTGGGACATTTTCTTGGCCTTAGAACTATAAACTAGCAACTTATTAAATTCCCCTTATTAAAAAGTCATTCCATTCCTGGTATATTGCATTCTGGCAGCTAGCAAACTAGAACAAGAATCTTAAGCAAAGGATGTGTTGTAAAAGTATGTTGCTGATCTACTTTTCATAACCCCAAATTATATCAATTCATATATTCTAAATAAATCTTTCTAAAACACAAAATTAAAAAAATCACTTTCAGTGTATAAGCAATTTCTATTCTTATACACACTTATACACACAGTTCTTCAACACTACCCTTTGAAAATGGGTCATTTAAACAGTCATAACAATTTTCATTCAACTTTACTTAAGGTTGAATAAAACACATGAAATATGCTTTTAAGCATAAAAATCACAGTGGACAGCAGCAAAGGACTTGTGGGGGATTAAGGGAGAATCTGATAATTCACACTGTGATTATTTTGCACATTAATGAAAGATAATTCACACTTCTGAAACTTCAAGACTTCCTTTTTTAAAGAACCAAAATAAACCCAAGATACTTTGCTGGCATTTTCTCACTTATAAACATATAGACTACTCTCTTTTATACATAAAACTGAAATAGTTATGGTAATAAAAGATTATGAAAGACTGTAAACTGTATTTCAATCTCTTTTACTTGTTTCCAAAGTACAAGATGCGGGGTTTTCATAATTGTTTAGTAGTGCTTCTTCTGTAAATAATCCTTCATTTTGTTTGGCAAAGGCACCTTTAGAATTAAGTCTTGTGCTAGTTTGAAATGATGTATGTACCCTAGAAAAGCCATGTTTTAATCCTAATCCCATTTTGTAAAGGCAGCCATTTCTTCTAATCCCTATTCAGCATTGTATATTTGAAACTGTAATTAGATTATCTCCCTGGAGATGTGATTTAACCAAGAGTGGTTGTTAAACTGGATTAGGTAGAGGTGTGTCTCCACCCATTTGGGTGGGTCTTGATTAGTTTACTGGAATCCTATAAAAGAGGAAACATTTTGGAGAAAGAGAGATTGAGAGAGAGCAGAGCAAAACGACATATCCATGAGAAGCAGAGTCCACCAGCCAGCGACCTTTGGAGATGAAGAAGGAAAATGCCTCGTGGGGAGCTTCATGAAACAGGAAGCCAGGAGAAGAAGCTAGCAGATGACACCATGTTCACCATGTGCCCTTCCAGATGAGAGAGGAACCCTGACTGTGTTCGCCATGTGCCTTCTCACTTGAGAGAGAAACCCTTGGCCTTCTTGAACCAAGGTATCTTTTCCTGGGTGCCTTTGATTGGATATTTCTATAGACTTGTTTTAATTGGGACATTTTCTCAGCCTTAGAACTGTAAACTAGCAACTTATTAAATTCCTCTTTTTAAAAGCCATTCCATTTCTGGTATATTGCATTCTGGCAGCTAGCAAACTAGAACAAATCTATTTTGGTATAATGATGCATAACAAAACAACAAAGGTACTGCAAACAATGCACCTGCAGGAACCATGATAAATCTGACAGGGTAAGTGGCAGATCTAGGCAGCTGAGACCTTGAATAACCTTTCAGAGTTCCTGACTGAAAGTTCAATTAGATCAACTATAGAAGTATGTCCGTCCACATCTGATTGTTCATAAAAGCTAAACCTAACATTTAAGGGTTCTATTCTTGTGTAAAATGTTTTGAAATTGAGCAAAAGCTCAAATTTAAAAGATAATGGTCAGCAGAACTATCCCAAACAAGAAAAGAACCATCTGGCAAACTTGCTAGCTTCCCTTCTGCCTCCCAGGGTGTTTCTGGTCCCCAGCACCACCTTTGCTTTTTCAGTTCCTCTGTTAAGGCTTGTCACAACCACAGGACCACTACTTTGCACAGGATCATACACTCTTGGAGCTCCAAGAGTAGAGTTAGGATCAAAATTCAAATGACAACAACACACAATTCCGGTCACATGGGCATTCGTGCTAGTGAGTCCACTTAAGTTCCTTTAGACTTGATTATTCTGCATTAGAGCTAGCAATGGTATGAGAGTGGAGGGATGTAATCATGACTCACTCTGGGCTCTGTAATATGACACCTGTGGTGCCAATCAACAAGCCACTCACAGACTGGTCTACAGAGATATCTGGGGCAGCAACTAGATCCAGGTCTACTTGACTCTAAGCATCAGAAAAAGTGTTCCCTTCCACTTGAGAAGAAGCTGCAGAAACATTCATGGGAGAACTGTCCAGACAATAAGAAAGTGATCCTTCCCAAAGATACATCCCCTCATCTAAAGTCACAGTATACTGAAAGTAGTCTTGAGGCATAAGTCCAATAAGTCCAGGATGAACATGCAAGTCTCCATTTGAGATTCTGAACTCTTTAAGGACATACTCTGTCCTTGGCATATGACTTCAGATTGAAGAGCGTGGAAATCCTTTGAACACTATTCAGTGCTGGACTTGAATTGGAAAGAATGAACCAAGGCTTTCACCCTTATCTCTAGTTATCTGTGGGACATCTGAGACCCAGAGTTAGAGTTCTGCAGTCCTGAAAGTCAGCATTATTCCATACAACAACTCTTAAAAGATGCTGAAAAAGAGATCAGACTTCAATTAGAGATGAGTGAAATGGACTTGGTTAGGACTAAGGTAAATCAGAATAAAGGGTAAAGGATGATATTGTGAGACCAAAGAGATTTTATTTGGTACATTTATATTTTCTGTAGCACACTATCTATTTAACCAGTAAGGTCAGTTTATTTAAACAACATATTAACATGGAACCTAGAATAAGGAATGAGATTTTGTTAATTCTGTAGAGGTTAACGTTATACCCCATACATCCTGGAGTCCTTTGGGCAGAAAAAAAAAAAAAAGTATTTGCAAAGTCCCCTTGAGGGATGGCGGGAAAATGTGGAAATATTAAACTTCCCCACCTGGGAAATTCCTGATATTCTCCCAAGCATCAGGTTCTCCAAATTTAATAAGCTACACCTTTAAGGCTTGCCCTTAAAAAACTTATTCCTGCAAAGGAGAAGCTAAGCCTACTTATGATTATGTCTAAGAGTCACTCCCAGAAAACCTCTTTTGTTGTACAGATGTTCCTTCTCTCTCTAAGCAAATTTTGCAAATAAACTCACTACCCTCCCCCCTACATGGGACATGACTCCCAGAGGTGTAAGTCTTCCTGGTAATGTGGGACAAGACTCCTAGGGATGAAGCTGGCCTGGCATTAAGAAATTAAGAAAGCCTGCTTGACCAAAGGGGAAAAAGAAATGAAACAAAATAAAGTTTCAGTGGCTAAGAGATTTGACTCCAAGAGGTCATTCTGGAGTTATTCTTATGTGTTATATAGATAGTCCTTTTTAGTTCCTAGTTGTTCTAGTTTGCTAGCTGCCAGAATGTAATATACCAGAAACGGAATGGCTTATAACAAGGGGAATTTAATGAGTTGCTAGTTTACAGTTCTAAGGCCGAGAAAATGTCCCAATTAAAACAAGTCTACAGAAATGTCCAATTTAAGGCATCCGGGGAAAGATACCTTGGTTCAAGAAGGCCAACAACGTTCAGCATTTCTCTCTCAGCTGGAAGGGCACATGGCGAACATGGCGGCGTCTGCTGGCTTTCACGTGGCTCTACTAAAAAGGGACTCTCTCCAAAATGTTTCCTCTTTTAAAGGATTCCAGCAAGCAACTCCAGTGGAGTGGAGACACACCTCCATGGAAATCATCTAATCAAAAGTTACCATCCACAACTGGGTGGGTCACATCTTCATGGAAACAATCAAAACGTTCCCACACAGCAATACTGAGTGAGGATCAAAGGGCATGGCTTTTCTGGGGTCCACCACAAATTCAGACGGGCATACTAGTATATTAGAATAGCTAGAAGGAAAGATCTGAAACTGTGGAACTTGTAATACAGTAGTCTTGATTCTTGATGATGTCTATATAACTATATAGCTTTTATGGTGTAACCGTGTAAGCAAGAAAACCTTGTGATTGACACTCCCTTTACCCAGTGTATGGGCATATGAGTAATAAAATAAAGACAAAATTAAATAATAAATAATGGCGAGGATAAAGGGTATAGGATGTATTGGATGTTCTTTTTTTTATTTTACTCATTTTTTTGGAATAATGAAAATGTTCTAAAATTGATTGTGGTGATGAATGCAAAACTATATATCATCATAGAGTTGAGCCACTGATTGTATACTTTGGATTGATTATATGGTGTGAGAATATATCTCAATAAAATTACATGGAAAAAAAAACCTTATTTTTTTGTATAAGGTTAATAATAAACAGACTTGGAAGTGCTTATTCCCTAACACAAATCTCCTGCATATTGACAATCTGTTTGGAGGCCCGTGGAGTAAGTAAACATTCAAATTAATCCTAAGCAGTGAGAGGGATTTCCTGAAATCTGCTTCATAACTTAAAACAATGAGAATTTCTGGCCTTTTTGATGAAAATGTCTTCCAAGGTGTGTACCAAAACTTTTCAATAAACATACTCCTTTATGAAACATCTTGTCTAAGAACTTCAAATAGAAGGCATACAGTTTACACACTACCCACAGTCAGTTCAAACTCAGTGAATTTAGCCTGTTAAATTTAATCATTACTGTAAGGTGCATCAACTTTATGAAACACTGCTGAGGTACAGACACAAAAGTTAATATTGTCGTTGTTTTCTTTAAAAAATGTTTTCTGAAGTGTCTGAGATGTCTATAGTAACTGTACACAAATACTGCATAATACTTCTTACTGTACACTGTTTTTCTTCACCCCTTTAAATGTCTCTAATGCTAAGTTTGGTAAAGATACACAATTGCTAACGGAAACATGATCTGAGTATCCTGGACTCCAGCACAAGTAAACACACCATGCAAAAATGTTCATTTAAATGTCACATAAATTGAGTCAATTCCAGTAACAATAAAATGAGATCAGCGTGAACGTACTATACATGAGAGGTTAGCGTTCAACCATCCTGGGATGCATCTACTAGTAGCAGGAAAACCCTCTAATATACCAACATAGAAAGCTAGTTTCTCTGGTATTCCTTAACAGCTGCTTTATTCCATCTTCTCTTCCATCTTAGGCTTGTTAATGCAAAGTGCTTAGGTTTGGTATAATTGTACTTTATCCTCAGTGGTGAGTAATATTGCCTATAAGGAGAAGGTGGGGCAGATATTTCAAAGGAGAAGGGTATAAAATATATTTTTACTCCCACCCAAGATTTTTTTAATTAAAAAAAATACACAATTTGATTTTAGAATTCCAACATTTGGGATAGGGTATTTATATAGTATTCTCGAGGCTACATTCCCTTAAGAATATTTCTAAAAATAAGCAAAAGGAAAACCATGTAAAAGTATCTATATTCCAAGGATGGTTACAATTCAAATACAAGAGAAAGATTCATTTTCACCCTAAGGAGGATTTTCATTTTTTTGGAAAAAAGAATGCTCTTTTTTGTTTGTAGGCTTTTCTCTTACTGATTTTCCTTCTAGAGGTTAGTGGATAATTTCTGTTCCTCTGACAGCTGGAAGCAACATGAGAAATGGAAAATGACCTGGGTTTAAATTCCAGCTGTAAGTCTTAGTTTTAGTCTTTAGCAAGTCAACTGCTAGCTTCATACAAGTCATTTTACCTCCTGATATGGTGGCCTAATTGTAAAATGGAACTAATAATTCCTACCCCCTATGCTGTTGCAAGCATTAAAAGGAACACCGTATATAACAGATTTACTAGCAGACAGTATATATTTAATAAATGTTTTAGCACTTTCCTCCTGACAAACCCAGAGAAACTGTGAAAGAAACTGGATATGGTATCCACTGGTTCTGAAGTGGAAATAAAAAGCTTATTGTATGATTTTACTGAAACGGTTCAAAACCTAAAGGTGTTGAAGCTTTAAACAATATTTGATTATACCTCTTTCTGAACTTCTGAACATAAAATTCACAAGAGCCACTCCGCCTTCAAAAAAAACTCCTCTTAATTGAAAAAGAAAAATCAAGTGATTTTCCAAAGTTACAAATAATGTATTTTTAGAATTCTAAATCAATGTTCTCTCCATATTTGTGAAGGGCATTGAATAAATATTAACCAATACCTTACCACCACCAAGCTAAGTTGCTTTCTTCCTTGGAGTCAAGACTTCTGGAAACTGATATATAAATTGATGTATAAATTGCTATTATGTACAAATTATATACATTGATGTTAACATCATAGATTTTATTATATATTTAAGACTTTCATGCAACTGCAAAGGTCAACTATTTTTTCTACCTGAAAGAATTCTTATTGTTTCAAAATGAGGTTGAAGTTGTCAGAAGGTTATCAATGATACCATTATCATAAAGGAAAAAAAATTAAATAAAGATCTTTTCTCTGAAATCTATTTCCTTCAACTTAATCCTGTCAACTTAATTCCTTCTCTGGGAATTCTTCTTTATTTCCATGGAAACATACTCTGATGCCAAAATACCTTGTATACTTAAGTACAAACAACTGGCCTTTTAAGTTCATGATCATTTGCAATACTTTTTTTAAAATTCAAAAACAAAAGAAAGTTAAATATTACACTGCCTGGGCGGGCCACGGTGGCTCAGCAGGTAAGAATGCTTGCCTGCCATGCCCGAGGACCCGGGTTCGATTCCCGGTGCCTGCCCATGTTAAAGAAAAAAAAAAAAAATTACACTGCCATTTGCCTAGCATTCTAGGTTTTTCCACAATATGTAGGAGTGCAAATGAGTTTAATATTGACATTTTTCTCCTTGTTCCTCAGGTTCTCACTTAGAGCCGAAGTTTAATATATTAACACCATATTTTTGTACCACCAATCAGAGGAAAAGAACACTTTTCATTGCACCATTTTACATACATTATTTCCTTTCATCCTTTTACTAATAACTTATATCCCTTCCTCCTCCATTCTTTTGTTTTTTTATTAAATAAAGAGACTGTGACTTGGGGAGATTAGGTTTCAGGCTGGTGGCCAAGAGCTAGTACAAGTCAGAGCTGCGAAACCCAGGTATATCATACTGTGAGGTTTTTACTTTTTCCTCCATACCACATAGTCTCTAGGGTAAGGATAAAAATAACACTGGGTAGTCTAAACTCAAGAGTGTACGGGACGTATTCTTCCAAACAGAAAGAGGATTATTCTGGCTTTTTAATTTTGTTAAAATCACTTCTTGGGCGGGCCACGGTGGCTCAGCAGGCAAGAATGCTTGCCTGCCATGCCAGAGGACCCGGGTTCGATTCCCGGTGCCTGCCCATGTAAAAAAAAAAAGAAATCACTTCTTATACCCGTATTACTTTTTTTTTTTTTACTTTATTTATTGCATAATATAACATATATACAAAGCAAAGAAAGAGAAAAGCAATAGTTTTCAAAGCATTCTTCAACAAGTAGTTAAAGGACAGATCCCAGAGTTTATCATGTGCTACCATGCCATCACCTCAGATTTTTCCTTCTAGGTGCTCCAGAAAATAGGAGACTAGAAGGAATAAATATTTTTTTTATCATTACAATCAACTTTTTTTTTCTTATTTGTGAAAAATAACATATATACAAAAAAGCAATAAATTTCAAAGCACAGCACCATAATTAGTTGTAGAACAGATTTCAGGGTTTTTTTTATGGATTACAATTCCACAATTTTAGGTTGTTACTTCTAGCTGCTCTAAGATACTGGAGACTAAAAGAAATATCAACTTAATGATTCAGCAATCATACACATTTGTTAAACCCTACCTTCTCTGTATAACACCACCATCACGTTTGATCTTTCTATCCCACTCTTTAAGGGTATTTGAGCTATGGCCATTCTAACTTTTTCATGTTGGAAGGGTTTGTCAATTATATGGGGTAGGAAGATGGAACTAGCTGATGTTCTGGAAAGGTTGGGCCCTCTAGGTTTCAGGATTTATCTGGTCCAGGGACCCATCTGGAGGTTGTAGGTTTCTGGAAAGTGACCCTAGTTCATGGAACCTTCGTAGAATCTTATTTATTGCCCCTGAGTGTTCTTTAAGATTGGCTGGAAAGGTTTTGATTGGGGTTTGGCAAATCATGATAGGTAGCAATGTCTAACTGAAGCTTGTGCAAGAGTGACCTCCAGAGTAGCCTCTCGACTCTATTTGAACTCTCTTAGCCACTGATACTTTATTAGTTACACTTCTTTTCCCCCTTTTGGTCAGGATGGAATTGTTGATCCGACGTTGCCAGGACTAAACTCATCCCTGGGAGTCATCTCCCATGTAGTGGGGAGGGAAATGATTTTACTTACACAGCTGGGCTTAGAGAGAGTGAAGCCACATCTAAGCAACAAAAGAGGTCCTCCAGAAGTAATTCTTAAGCATATCCACAGGTAGGCTAAGCCTTTCCGCAACCCACATAAGCTTCCAAGAATAAGTCTCAAGATCAAGGGCCTGGCCTACTGATTTGGGTACACCCAGATTACTCTTATATAACAGTTGTTGGCTAACATTTTGCTTCTTAAAAGAAATTTTAAGATTAAAATTTTAGCAGATTAGCAGTCTGTGAGATGGTAATCTGTAACCATGAGAAAGCGAAATAAGTATTTTGTGTCACTCATTAAATCATTGTATGATTTATCCTGGGGAATGCATTTATTCATCTGACTCATCTGTAGATAAGGACCACAAACACAGAATCGGGGGTCTGGAAAGAGCTTGCATTAGGGCAACGTAATAAAAGAAATAGGAAACCAGAGCACCCTAGGTCAACTTAAGGGAAAAAGAAGCCTCCAAAAAAGGAAAAAGAAAAACACTTATCTAAAACTGCAAAGGACCATACCCTTTTTGAAATCTCAGCAATAGATTTTTTTTTTTTTTTGCATGGGCAAGCACTGGGAATTGAACCGAGGTCTCTGGCGTGGCAGGCAAGAATTCTACCTGCTGAGCCACCATGGCCCATCTGCAATAGATTTTTTAGTATAATTTTATAAAACTGGCAGAATACTAAGAATAATGGAAACCATAGATTTGTGCAGTGCTAAAAATGCTTATTTGCCACTTGAAAAATGAGTAAGCACTAAACAGAAGGAAAAACACCAATTCTTTCCATGTTTTCCATTTTCACTCTACTGTCCACTATCAGAATTATGAACTCCACAACACAACATTTTTAGCACTCTTTTATGCAAATAAAACCAAAGAAACAAAGAAAAAAATTCACTAATAGTATAGATTGGTCTCAATTCTGTGGAGAGGCTGTACATAGTTGGTAAAAACAAATTTCTGGCTCTCTTCCAAGCCCAAAGACCTAGTCTTAGGTTAACTTTGAAGATCTTTTTGGTATGATTTATCCTGGGGAATGTATTTAACCATCTGACTCATCTGTCTATTCCACATAGATAAGGACCACAAACACAGAATCGGGGGTCTGGAAAGGGCTTGCATTAGGGCAACTTAATAAAAGAAATAGGAAACCAGAGCACCCTAGGTCAACTTAAGGGAAAAAGAAGCCTCCAAAAAAGGGAAAAGAATAACACATATCTAAAAAGGAAGCCAAAAATGCAAAGGACCATACCCTGACATACATCATGTGCAAAAGTTTCTAGAATGATTTTAAGTAAGAGAGGAATGTAAGTAGGCTTGATAGATAATTTTTATATAATACATAGTCCATTCAGTGAAAAAGCTAATATACATGGTTCACTGTTAACTAGAATCTAAACATTTACTTTTGTATATCAACTCATTAGTACTAGTACACAAACTTGATAAAGCATAATTAATTTGTACAATCCATTAGAGAAAGTGCTGATCTATAATATTACAGAGATAAGGAACTAAATACCAATATTTGAATTAAATCTATAGGTAGCAGATTTCAGGATTAATACTGGTTTAGTTCCAAGACAAGAAGAAGGAATTAGTTTATGTCAATGGTCATGTTTTTGTGGGGGTTGGGGAATTTAAAAAAAATAGAATTGAGTATATATAATCTTAAGTAAAAATGTCAAATAATCTTTATACAGAAATCCTGTAAATAAACTAATAAAATATTAAGAATTCATGGATGGCTTCAATTATAGTAATAGCTGATGATAACAAGATCCTTGAAAAATTGTTTGAGGAAAGGTTAGCATTCAGATCACATGAAGATTATGAGGCTCCCATATGAAAAACTTATGTCACTGAACACTGTTCAACACACTTCCTTAAGGGAAGAAAATTATCACTAAACTATAAGCAAAATCATGAAATAAAAAGAATAACAATACAAGTAAGCCCATCAATTTCTCTTATAACAAACTAACAAGAACAACCAAACTCTGCCCCCTTTCCCTCTTAACATCACTCTATCAAAGGCCTACATAATTTACTTTAGATGAAAATTACAAGTTTGGAATTATTGTAAATACATCTTAACATTTGAAGTCATTTATGAATTCTTGTTTTAACTGTCCTCTTCCTCATTTGGTGACAAATGAAAGTTTCAAATGATTATTCACCACTAATTCTATCAAACCCAATATTTGACATAAGGAACATGATTCTCAAAACACTGGGTTTATTAAAGGAAATTCTTTTATCTACCAATATGAACTAGCTATTAAAATGTTGAAAAATCAAAATAAAGCAAAACTATGGCACTCCTCCCCCCCAAAAGTATTCTGTGGCCATTTCTAGAAGCCCAAAACCAAAGCCAGTGCCTTATGAAAATAGATTAAATCTCAAAATTAGATCCTCTCCCCTACATTTCCATGGGAGAGTTTAATATAATTTCCAAATTTAAAACCAAGGAAAGTAAAAACAAATTTTGAAAAGCCCCTTGTAGTTGTTTTTCCAGAACAAATTTAAGGCAAATTTAAAGTATGATAAGGTAAGCCATAAGCCAATATATCCACCTTCTCTCAAGGAAAATGCCATTTCAAAAGATGACCGCCCTTTGAAATGTGATGTCCTAACCAGACTCTTCAGAACCATCAATCCTGGGCTCAGAATATTCTACTTATTTCATCTGATTCTGAAAATTCGTAACTTATGCTGTAAATAACTCCATTTCATTCAGTTTACCAGAATAGCCAATACACATATTAAGCTGGAGAGCAGTTTAAAGCTTAACTAATCATTTCATTTTATATAAAAGTAAAACATTATTGGATTATTATTCCTGAAGCCCCTCCTCCCAATAAAAAACCAAGTAGTCGTTGAGTGTCTTCTGTGTGAGGAATAGTAGTATACAAAGTATTAAAACAGCTACTTATTAAGCACTTAATATATACTAAGCTAATACTGAAAAACATTAAAAAGAACAAATTTCTCTCTGAATTCCTTAAATTCTGAAAGTCAAGGAAAGAAAAAAAGATCAATGTGCCACATTTCAGTCAGCACATAACACTGTCAAGAAGGTCAGGTCAATAAGGTAAGAAAAAATTAAAAAATGGTAACGGTGCTAACGGTTAGAACACAGAAGCAAAACCATCAATACTTAAAAACTATATTCAGAAATAAAAATGGCTATTGCCTAGGTTCTTATATAAATATACAATGTTACAATTACTTTTAAACCACTTTTAAATTTAAGTCTTCAGTAGAAAAGAATTCCAAGCACAGAAATATAAATGTCTTATTAGAGAAGTCAATGAAAACCAAGAAAAACATTAAAACAATGGTAGGCGAGGAATATGCTTCTGTCTCAATTTCTATTTGTTTCAGCAAATATAAACTAGAATATAAATAAGAGAAATATAACAAGATACAGAACAGTAAGGCTGCACATATACATAGGGAAGACACCTCTGATGAAGTTACAGATCACATTGTAATTTCCCTATAATGTGGAATACAAATTTAAGTAATTTCCAGAACATATAACGTGTTTTAAAATATCAAAGAAATAATAAAGTTATTATACTGAGACAGCATCATCTCACAGTTTCCTTATTTAACAATATACAAGCTAATGCAAATGAGTAAATATGCTGTTTCATTCCCCCCAAACCTCTCCAAGTTTCTCCTTAGTTTCAAAGGACTGGCTAAGCTTGCCTACAGGCATCCATCTCTGATCTGAAGTTGCTCTGTTGTTCATTTCTGTATTTAGTATAATTCCCTCCCACCCATTTGATTCCACCCTAACTTCTCCCTGATGGCAGTTACAGATTAGTGAATAGATAGCACCCATATTAAGCCAATTCCAGTTGGTAGTAGCAATTATCAACAAAACTAAAACAATAAATCCTCATTATTCAAAGAGCCCATGTTCACAGTGTTTTCAGTCACTGTGCAGAGTGGTGAACAACTTGAGTCACACAATGTACACATTTCCAGTAAGAGTTGAACAAGGTGAGTCTCTGTCTTCTTGTTTCAGCAATAATATACTGTAAACAGGTGTCCATTTCACGGTATGTTTAATGTACCACTTTTTTTTTTTTGCATTTTTATGCTTTTGGTTGGTGATTTTGCTGTTTAAAACAGCTCCCAAGCACACTGCTAAAGTCTATCTAGCATTGTTAAGTACAAGCAAACTATAACGCACTTGATGGAGAATACATGTTAGATAAACTTTGTTCAAGCATGAGGTATGGTCCTGTTGGTCCTGAGTTCAATGTTAATGAATCGACTCCTTATTTAATGAGCTCTAATTACCTGAACCCAAAACACAATTTATAATTAAACTTCCTTAAATGTATGTTCAGAGGCTTTCCTCAAATGTTGCTCTGAATTGTCCTGAAGGCAATGAAAATGTTTCCAGAGGGGGTTAAATGGGGATAATCTCTAAAGGGCTAGTGAAACAAAGATCATTTTAGGGAATAATTGTGTGCAAATTTAAGGAGGAAAAAAGATGTAAGGTGTCTTTAGAAACATATATAAAACAAGGTTATGGAACTTCCAGGAAGACAACCAACTAGAGTGTCTCAAGATTAGCCCTGCTCCGTGGAACGGTTGTAGAGGGGACAGGAGGGTGACTGAGGTGGCGATTCGGAGTACAGCTGACCTGGGAGAGCCTTCTGTACCACACGCAGCAGCCCTGGTTGTGGAGGCAGTGAAGTGAGAGACAGAAGGCTGGAGCCCGGGGGAGTGGCACGGACTGGGGCATAGGACTAGGAAGTAAGCCAGGTCGCATTCCTTGGGTGCGCTCCCCTCAACGTTGCAGCCTTGTGACTGGCGACTCACGCCACACCCCACGCACCTGAACCCCATCACCCGATCATCCCATTCCCCGCACTCCAGGCGCTCCATTCCCACCAGACCCCAGGACAGGTACCTACCCAACACCCCTACCCCGACCCCAACCCCAAGTGCAGCCCAACCTCTCCAGTACCCCTCCGAAGCACTACCTCCCCCTTGTTGTTCCCTGCAGTCTGTTGCCAGCGCATAAAGGTTGTGGGTGCTAATCTCCATACCTAAGCTACCCTAGACCCCCCCCATAGCATCGCACATCCTCACTCCACCCTCCCTGAGCTCAGCACATCCCTTTATGGCACTCCCAGGTGCACGCATGCGCACGGGCCACCAATCACGTCATTCAGCTCTGGGAACCACACTTTACAGCAGTCCTAGAACTGCACATGCACACAGCCCTCAGCCTCACTTCCCAGCTCTGAGAAAATGCCAACCTGTGCAGCCAAGTCACATCTGCCCCCAATCCATGAAGGTGTAATGCCGACCTGCTACTACAGTTCTATGCATGTGCACAAAGGGCCCTGTGCCTTAGACCAGCACACACCAGGGTTACACCAACCCATACTGGTGCACCCACACAGCTACGTCCTCTCTGGCTGCTGAGCACCCACGTTCACAAACATCAGCATAACATCTCCAACCTGCACCGATATCTGCCCTGAAACAAATCACCGTACTGAGTGCTCAACCCCGTGCCTTGCTCCCTGCTGTACAACCATCCCACAAACACAAGGCCTTAGACTAATGAAAAAAATCAATTCCCAAAGTAAATCAATCAAGATATTTATATGCAAAGAAGACAGCAGAAGATCACTAAGCATATCACAATGCAGACAGATATAACCCTGCCTAATGATCAAATTAAAACACCAGAGGAGACACAGACATAGGAACAACTAATCAAAGATGTTTATACAACTCTACTTAATAAAATAAGTGGGATAGCAAATGCCATAAAGGAGATCTAGAGGACAGTAGAAGAGAACAAAGAGCAATTTGAAAGAATGAATAGAAAAATAGCAAAATCAGAGATTAATGACTCTGTTGACCAAATAAAAACTATACTAGAGGCACACAACACCAGATTTGAAGAGACAGAAGAAAGACTAAGTGATATAAGGATAACTGACTTCGAAAATGAATGTAACTGACTTCAAAAACTCAAAAAACAGTAAATGGCAAAAAAAAAAAAGATGGAAAAAATTCAGTGGGAACTCAGGGAAATGACAGACAAAACAAAGTGTGCAAATATAAGAATCACCGGTGTACCAGATGGAGAAGAGAGGATTAAAAGGGCTAGGAAGAGTAGATGAGGATATAATGGGAAAACTTCCCAACCCTCATAAAGGACATAAATATACAAGTTAAAGAAGCCCAAAGAACTCCACACAGAATAAATCCAAATAGGCCTTCCCCAAGGCTCATACCAATCAGTCTGTCAAATGTTGAAGAGAAGCAGAAAATCTTGAAAGAGGCAAGAGAAAAACAATCTACTACATAAAAAGTAAATCAAATAAGACTGAGTTGAGGCTACTTAACTAGCATAGCACCCTGGAGGCAGGAAGGCAGTGGTATGAAGTATTCAAGATCCTGAAAGACAAAGACTTCCAGCAAGAATTGTGTACCCAGCCAAACTGTCCTTCAAAATTGAGGGAGAGATTAAAGTTTTCACAGACAAAGAAGTCCTGAATGAATTTATCAACAAGAGACTGGCCCTACAAGAAACACTAAAAGGAGCTCTGCCAGCCGAAAAACAAAAGATAGGTGAGAGAGGTCTGAAGGAGGGTACAGAATTGAAGAGTACAACTAACGGTAATTTAAAGAATACAAATGGAAAGAGGGAAAAGAATATATAGGTCTGACAAACAAAATAAAAAAGATAAGATGGTGGAATCAAGAAATGCCTTTTCAGTAATAACTTTGAATGTTAACAGACTAAACCTACCAATTAAAGATACAGATTGGCAGAATAGATTAAGAAACATAATCCAGCTATATGCTGCTTACAAGAGACTCATCTTAGACACAAGGCTACAAATAGATTGAAAGGGAAAGGATGGAAAAGATTTTCCACGCAAGTTGTAACCAAAAGAAAGCAGGAGTACCTATACTAATACCGGACATGTATTTAAATGTAAAGACATCATAAGAGACAAAGAAGCACACTATATACTAATTAAAGGGTCAATTCACCAAGAAGATATAACAATCATAAGTGTTTATGCTCCCAATCAAGGAGCTCCAAAGTCCATGAGACAGACATTAGCAAAACTGAAGGGTGCGATGGATGTTTCAACATTAATAGTAGGAGACTTCAATACACCACTCTCCTCTATAGATAGAACAGAAAATCAACAAGGAAATAGAGATGTTAAATTACTTGATAAATGAATTAGACCTAACAGACATATATATAGGTCATTGCACCCCAAAGCACAACATTATATATTCTTCTCTAGTGCTCATGGAACATTCTCCAGGATAGATCATATGCTGGGGCACAAAACAGGTCTTCACAAATTTAAAAATACTGAAATTATTCAAAGCACTTTCTCTGATCACAATGGGATGACGCTGGATCTCAATAACCCCAAAGAATGAGAACAATCTCAAATATATGAAGATTAAATTATACACTATTAAACAACCAGTGGGTCAAAGAAGAAATTGCTAGAGAAATCGGTAGCTATCTGGAGATGAATGAAATGAGAATACAACTATGGGATGTGGCAAAGGCCGTGCTGAGAGGGAAATTTATTACCTAAAATGCCTATATTAAAAAACAGGAAAGAGCAAAAATTGAAGACTTAACAGCAAACCTGGAGGAACTTGAGAAAGAACAGCAAACGAACCCCAAAGCAAATAGGAGAAGAGAAATAACGAAGATTAAAGCAGAGATAAATGAACAAAAGAGCAAAAGAAAGAATCAATAAAACCAAAAGTTTGTTCTTTGAAAAAAATCAATAAAATTGATGGGCCACTAGCAAGACTGACAAAGAAAAAAGAGAGAGGATGCATATCAACAAAATCAGAAATGAGAAAGGGTGTGTTACCAAAGACTCTGAAGAAATAAAAAAAATCATAAGAGAATACTATGAACGACTACACGCCAACAAATTAAACAACTTAGATGAAATGGACAAATTCCTGGAGACACACAAACAAGCTACACTGACTCAGGAAGAAATAGAAGATCTCAACAAACCAATCACAAGTAAAGAGATTCAATCAGTCATCAAATATCTTCCTACAAAGAAAAGCCCAGGGCCAGATGGCTTCACAGGGGAATTTTAGCAATCATTCCAGAAAGAACTAACACCAATCCTGCTCAAACTTTTCCAAAAATTTGAGGAAAAAGGAACTCTAATATCATTTTAATACCAAAACCAGTTAAAGATGCTATAAGAAAAGAAAACTACAGGCCAACCTCCCTAATGAACATGGATGCAAAAATTCTCAATAAAACATTAGCAAATCAAATCCAACAGCACATCAAAAGAATTATATACCATGACCAAGTGGGTTTATACCAGGAATGCAAGGATGGTTCAACACAAGAAAATCAATTAATGTAATACAGCACATTAACAAATCAAAAGGGAAAAATCACATGATCATCTCAATTGAAGCTGAAAAAGCATTCAACAAAATTCAGCATCCTTTTCTGATAAAAACACTCCAAAAGATAGGAATCAAAGGTAACCACCTCAATATGATGAAGGGAATATATGATAAACCAATAGGCAGTATCGCACTCAATGGAGAGAAACTGAAAACCTTCCCCTTAAGATCAGGTACAAGACAAGGATACCCACTGTCACCACTACTATTCAACACTGTGCTAGAAGTTCTAGCTAGAGCAATCAGGCAGGACAAAGAAATAAAATGTATGCAAACTGGAAAGGAAGAAGTAAAACTCTCATTATTGGCAGATGATATGATACTATACTTGGAAGATCTTGAGAAATCTACAGCAAAGTTAGTTGAGCTAACAAATTCAGCAAGGTAGCAGGATATAAAATTAATGTGCAAAATCAGTAATATTTCTATACACAATCAATGACCTAGCTGAGGAGTCAGTTAAGGAAAAAATTCCATTCAAAATAGCAACCAAAAGAATCAAATACTTAAGAATGAACTTAACTAAGGATGTAAAGGACTTTTACACAGAAAACTACATAACATTACTAAATCAAAGGAGATCTGAATAGGTGGAAAGACATTCCCTGGTCATGGATAGGAAGGCTAAATATAGTTAAGATGTCAATTCTCCCCAAGTTGATCTACAGATTCAACACAGTACCAATCAAAATTCCAACAACATATTTTGAAGATTTGGAAAACGTAACTACCAAATTAATCTGTGAGGGAAAGAGACCCCGAATAGCTAAAAGCATCCTTAAAAAGAAGAATGAAGTGGAAGGATTAACACTCCCTGATTTTAAAACTATTATAAAGCCACAGTGGTCAAAGCAGCATGGTACTGGCACAAACACAGAAGCACTGACCAATGGAATCGAACCAAGACTGCAGAAATAGACCACCAAACCTATGGTCAACTGATTTTTAACAAGGACCCCAAATACTGTGAACTGGGATAAAATACTCTTTTCAATAACTGGACATGGAAGAACTGGATATCAATAGGCAAGAGAATGAAAGAGGACTCCTACCTTACACCCTTCACAAAAATTAACTCCAAGTGGATCAAACATCTAAATATAAGAACTAGCCCATAAAGCTTCTAGAAGAAAATCTAGGGAAACATCTTCAAGACCTAGTAATAGGAGGTAGCTTCCTAAATTTTACACCCAAAGCACAAGCAACAAAAGAGAAAACAGGTAAATGGGAACTCCTCAAAATCAAATGCTTCTGTACCTCAAAAGACTTAAGTCAAAAAGGTGATAAGACAGCCAACTCAATGGAAGAAAATATTTGGAAATCACATATCAAAGGTTTGATTCCCTGTATATACAAAGAAAACATACAACTAAATAACAAAAGAACAATCTGATTATAAAATGGGCTAAAGATATGAATAGGTATTTTTCTGAAGAGCAAATATGGATGGCTCAAAAGCACATGAAGAGATGCTCATTTTCACTGGTGATAAGGGAAACGCAGATCAAGACTACAATGAGATACCACCTCACACCTATAAGAATGGCTGCTATTAAACAAACAGGAAACTATAAATACTAGAGAGGGTGTGGAGAAACTGGGATACTTATGCACTGCTGGTAGGAATGTATAATGGTATAGCCACTATGAAAGACTATTTGGCGGTTCCTTAGGAAACTAAATATCGAGTTTCCCTATGACTCAGCAATAGCACTACTTGGTATAAACCCAGAAGAGCTGAAAGTAATGACACAGACATTTGCAAACCAAGATTCATAGCAGCATTATTCACAATTGTCAAAAGATGGAAACAAACCAAATGCCCATCAACAGACGTGTGGATCAACAAAATGTGGTATATTTAAACAATGGAATATTACGCAACAGTAAGACAAAATGATGTCCTGAAGCACGTGACAAGATGGATGAACCTTGGGGACATCATGCTGAGTGAATCTGCCAGACACAAAAGGATAGATATGGTATAATTCCACTTTTATGACCAGCATAAAGGTATAATCAGAGGCTTATAATACAGAAGATAGGGGACTTAGAGATACATGGAAGCTAGAGATGGGTGAACCATTAGCTAATGAGGTTGAACTCCAATGTAAGGAAATAGACAGGAGTAAAGGTGATTCTCTAGTTGGTCTAGAAGTAATATTACCATATTGAAGATGAAGAAGATTGAAAGGGATTGTATAGGCGAACGTGTTCCACTGACTCACACTAGATATATGAATGAGTTCTCATAAGAATTACTTCAAAGATATGATTCTTGTATAAAGAATGTTTAAGTCCAGGGTACAGGGGGAAAACTGCTCTTGCATGCCATGAATTATGTCCAAAAGGAAACCATCAGCACTACCACAGCAACAGCAGAGTTAAATAATGGGGTGAGAGACAAGAGTTAAGAGGAGGTTAGATTTCCTATTTGACAAGGGTGTGTTTCTTGGTTTTCTGTCTCTTGGGAACAATGAAATTATCTAAAATTGAGAATGTTGATGGACTGTGGACTTTGGGCCCTCAACCTGATGCCCGATGAATGCAGGTGGCTGAAGGATGCACTGATGGAGAAATAGATTGGCAAACAATGGTGCATACTTATGAACGAAGGCTGTGCTGCTACAAAAAGGAACAATGTCGTGAGGCATCCAACCATGTGAAAGAACATGTGGGGACATTTGGTGAGACAAAATAAGCCAGAAACAAAAAAAAAACAACGGTGTGATCACCTTTAACATGCTTGTAAGAAAACAGGGGCCTAGATTGTAAGCTTTTAGAGCAGACACATTAAGTACGGAGAGATTATTATTTCTGGATTTGAGAGGCTGTTTTATATATATAACCTGATATTTAGAGATAAGAATGAAGCCAAAAAAGTTGGGATTAAAGTAATACAGAACATAGGGGTAAGGAAGACAGTGTCTGTATTTTAGAACCACACGTACTCTTTGAGACCAATGGAAGAAAAGAGTTATTTGATCTGGAACTTAAATTTTCTGTAGTGCATAATCTTAATTCAACCTATCTGTACAGCTCATTTGAATAACTGAAACACAGGAAGTACAGAAAAAGAAAGAGGTCCTTTAATTGTGCATAGATTATTGTAATTCCTGGAAACATCTTAGAGCATATTAAGCAGATAATCAAAAAGTATCAGCAAAGTCCTATGAGGGAAGGGAGAAACAATATGGAACTATTAAACCTTACCATCAGGGAATAGCCTGATATTGTGTCAAACTTTAGGGAGACCCAAATCAATAGGCCATGCCCTCAATCAGGAGGCTTACTCTTTTGAAGTTTATATAGGTAACAGAGAAGCTTAGACTGCCTATAAGTATGCTTAAGAGTTACTTCTGGAGGACCTCTGTTGTTGCTCAGATATGGCCTCAGTTTCTCTAAGCCCAACTCTGCAAGTGAAATCATTGTCCTCCCCCTTACATGGGACATGACATCCAGGGGTGAAAGTCTCCCTGGTGACGTGGGAGATGACTCCCAGGGATGAGTGCGGTCCTGGCAACACAGGATCAACAATTCCATCCTGACCAAAAGGGGGAAAAGAAGTGTAATTAATAAAGTATCAGTGGCAGAGAGAGTTCAAATATAGTTGAGAGGCTACTCTAGAGGTTGCTCTTATGAAAGCTTCAGACCTTGCTACCTACCATAACCTGCCAAGCCCCCATCAGGACCATTCCAGCTAATCCTAAAGACTACCTAGGGTAATATATAAGATTCCACATGGGTTCCAGAAACTAAAGTAACTTTCCAGAAACCTACAACCTCCAGATGGGTCCCTGGTCCGGATAAGTCAAGAAACCTAGTCCTGCCTCTCCAAAATATCAGATAGTTCCATCTCCCTACTGCATATAAGTGACAGACCCTTCCAATATAATAAATTTAGAACTACCGTAGTCCAGACAACCCCAAAGAGAGGTATCGAAGATGATGATGGTGGAATTATATATAGAAGATAGGACTTAACAAATGAATATGAATGCTGAATCATTAAATTGGTATCTCTTTTAGTCTCCAGTATCTTAGAGCAGCTAGAAGTAAAAACCTAAAATTGTGAAACTGTAACCCATGTCAAAGTCTGAAATATGTTCTACAACTAATTGTGGCGTTGTGCTTTGAAATTTATAATTTTTTTGTATATATGTTATTGTTCACAAGAAAAAGAAAAAGGGAAAAAAGTCGATCATAACGATAAAGTATTTAAGCCCTCAGGCCTCCTATTTTCTGGAGCAGCTAGAAGGAAAAATATGAGAGGATCTTATGGTAGCCCATGACAAACTCTGGGATACCACTTACAGAAGAGTGCTTTGAAAACTACTGATCTTTTATTTGCTTTGTTTATGTTATACCATACAATAAAAAAGTTGAAAGAAAATGGGCATCTTTGATTTTTACTGGAGTCAGACTGGTATTGCTGTCAACATTAAAACCAATAAACAAAACATTTAGCTTAAAAAAAAATAATAAGGTTATGGATTGACTGATTGACAATGTTGTGACCAGATGCCTGCAGGAATCTAACCCTCTATTTCCCCTAGGACAATGGTTCAGTATTCACTAACTGAGTGTTAGCAGAGACTTTATGGAACATAACCACCACAAATAATGAGAATAAATCATATAAGATAGTTTGGCTATTTAAAAAAAATTATGCATGAGAAAAATCACTGAAAGCAAAAACTGGTTCTTTGAAAAGAAATCAGTACAATTGATAAACTTTTAGCTAGACTGATGAAGGAGAGAGAAAAAAAAGAAATAAATTGTGACGATCAAGAGTGAAAAAGAAGATATCACTACAGATCCTACAGACATCAAAAGGATAATAAGGGATTATTATGAACTCCATGCCAATAAATTTTAAAATGGGCACAAATTGTAAAAACTGATACAAGGAGAAAAAGAAACTCTGACTAGCCCTATGTCTGTTTTTAAAGGTTCAATGTATAATTTAAAACCTTTCCATAATGGAGGTGGCTGAAGGATACATCAAATATTGTGCTGCTACAGAAAGGAACAAAGTTATGAGGCAGGCAATGATGTGAATGAACCTGTGGGACATACGTGATGCAAAATAAGTCAGAAACAAAAAGGCAATTTACTGTGTAGTCTCATTTAGAAAATACTTATAAGAAAATTGGAGCCTAGATTGTAAGTTCTTATAGCAGTCATATTTAGTCCAGAGCTACAATTGTTATTTCTAGATTTTGAGAGTCTATGCCATATATATATATATATATATATATATATATATATATATATAGCCTGGTATTTCCCTGGAACTTTGGATACCTGTGTGTCACCTAGGGCTCAGACTAGGAGTTCTGCAGTTCTGAAGGTCAGCATTGCCACATACAACAACTGTTAAAGAAACTGAAAAAACAGTTCAGGCTTCAATCAGAGATAAGAATGAAGCCAATCGTGTTGGGACTAAAGTAAATCAGAATACAGGGGTAAGGAGGACATTGTCTATATTTTAGAACTTCACCTACTCTATGAGATGAAAGGAAAAGAGGTTTATTTTGTCCAAAACCTAAATTTTCTGGAGCACATAATCTAACTCAACCAATCTGGATAGATCATTTAAACAATCCAAAAACAGAGAGCCCAGAACGGGAATCAGGGCTAGTGACTCTGTATAGCTTAACGTAATGTCAGAAACATCCCAGAGTATATTGAGTCAATCATTAAAAAGTGTTGGCAAAGCCCCTTGAGGGATGGGAGAGAAATATGGAACTATTAAACTTTCACATCAGGGAAACCCCTGTCTCAAACATTAGGGACGTCCAAATCAATAGGCAAAGCCCTTAATCTTGAGGCTTGCCCTTGTGAAGCTTATTTATGAAGCGGAGAAGCTAAGCCTACCTACAGTTATGTCTAACAGTTACTTCCAGAGGTCTTCTTTTGTTGCTTAGATGTGGCCTCTCTCTCTCTCTAAGCTCAATTCTGCAAGTAAAATCATTACCCTCCCTCTTACATGGGGCATGACATCCGTAAAAGTCTCCCTGGCAATGTGGGATATGACTCCTAGGGATAAGTCTGGCCCTGGCACAATGGGATCAACAAGGCTTGCCTGACCAAAAGGGGTAAAAGAATTCTAACAAATAGGTTACCAATGGCCAAGGGAGTTTGAATAGAGTCGAAAGGCTACTCTGGAGGCTATTCTTACACAAGCTTCAGAGATACTGCCAGTTATCATGGTTTACCAAACCCCAATCAAAACCATTCCTGCCCACCCTAAAGGGCTTTATCTGAGATTCAACAAAGGTTCCCCGCACTGTGATTACATTCCAGAAACCTATACTCCCCAGATGGTTTCCTGGGGCAAATAAGTCCTGAAACGTAGAGGGGCCAGTCTCTCCAGAACATCAACTAGCTCTATCCCCCCATCCCATACTATCAACACCCTTTTCCAACATGAAAAAATTAGAATGGGCATAGCCCAAATACTCCTAAAGATTGGGAGAAAGATCAAAGGAGAATTTAGAGTTATAACAGAAAAGATAGAATTTAACAAATGAGTATAACCACTGAATCATTATATTGATATTTCTTTTAGTTGCCAGTATCTTAGAGTAGCTAGAAGAAAAAATCTAAAATTGTGAAACTGTAACCCATACCAAACTCTGAAATCTGTTCTATAATTAGTTATGATGTGATTTGAAATTTATTGCTTTTTTGTATATATATTATTTTTCACAATAAAATAAAACGGGTGCATGGGTAATTCAGTGGTAAAATGCTTGCCTTTCATGCAGATTCTCAAGTTTGATTCCCAGATCATGCACCCAAAAAAACATTAAACTAAACTAAACTAAAAATAAATAAAACTTTCCTATAAAGATAACTTGTAGCCCAGATGGCTTTACTGGAATACTGTACAAATATTTGAGAAAAAAAGTAGTAACAATCCTACATAAACTTTCAGAAAATAGGAAAAGGGAATGGTTCCCTACTCATTGTATGAGGCCAGCATTACCCTGATAATAAAATTTTAAAATTTTAAAAACACTACAAGAAAAGAAAACTAAAGACCAATACCCCTCATGAACATAATGCAAAAATCTTCAATAAAATATTAGCAAATCAATCCACCAATATATAAATAGGATAATATGTGACCAGGTGGAATTTATCCCATGAATTCAAAGTTGGTTTCACATTCAGGTCTCAATCAATGTAATTCACCACTTTAACTGACTATAAAACCATGATCATCTCAATAGATGCAGAAAAATTTTATGAAACATAGCACCCATTCATATTAAGAATTAAATTTCTGGATAACTAAGAATAGAAAGGAATTTCCCCAACCTGATGAAAAGCAGCTACAAAAAAACCTACAACTAGCATCAGACTTCATAGTAAAAGACTGAATATTGATTCCTTAGATCAAGAACAGGACAAGGAGCTCCATTCTCAGCACTTCTATTCAATTTTGAACTAAGGTTCTAGTCAATGCAATAAGGCAAAAAATTAATGAACTGATATACAAAGGTACATAGACTGGGAAAAGTAAAAGCAAATAATTTACAGATGACTGGCTCATGTATGTACAAAATTCTAAGGAATCTCCAAAAGAGTAAAAGAACTACTAAGTAAATTTGGTAAATCACAGGATACAGGGGCAATAAATGAGCTATATTTCTAAATGCTAGCAACAAAAAGTACACATACATGAAATGAAATTTTAAAATACCATTCATGGCCACATAAAATGTGAACTACTTACAGATAAATTTAACAAAATACATGTAAAACTTCATATTGGAAATTACAAAAGATCGCTAGGAGATACTGAAGAAGACCAAATAAATGGAAAAATATGCCATGTTCATGGACTGTAAAATTCAAGATAGTTAAAATGTCAATTCTCTACAAATTGATCTACAGATCAATACAATCACAATCAAAATCCTAGCAGGCTTTTTTGAAAAACTGATAAGCTGATTCTAAAATTTATCTAGAAATGTAAAGGACCTAGAATACCAAAACAATTCTGAAAAAGAGTAAAGCTGAAAGACTTATACTATCTGACTTCAATAACCATAATTACAATAATAAATCAAGACAATGTGACATTTGCCTAGATTATTGGGATAGAATGTCATCAAACACATATATATGGCCAATATAGTCACCATTATTCAGAATATATAAAAAACTCCTACAAGACAAACAACCCAACTAAAAAACAGGCATCTGAACAGGAACCTCAAAAAAGAAATACAAACTGCCATTAAGCATATGAACATTTTCAACATCACTAGCTACCAGGAAAATACAAAGTAAATTCACACTGAGATGATACTGCATATTTACCAGAATGGTTAAAATTTAAAGGACTGACAATCACCAAGTGTTGGTAAGAAGTGGAGCAAATGAAATCGTCATGCATTGCTGGTGAGAGAATCCAAAATGGTATCATTACTTTGAACAACATTTGTCAATTTCTTATAAGGTAAATATACAACCGAACAATTCCACTCCTATATATTTAACCAAGAAAATGGAAAATATATGTCCACAGAAAGTCTGGCACACTAATTTTCATAGTATTATTCATAATAGCCCCAAACTGGAAACAACTCAGATGTCTATTAACAGGTAAAAGGATAAACAAAATATGACATGCAATGGATGACTACTCAGAAAAAAAAAAAGAAGAAAAAAGATAGAATTGAAAGCTTAAAGAGCAACAGGATAATTTCACAATGTTGATAGATTAACATAGCCAGTAATTAGTCATATCAACACTGCATATCCCCTGATATCATGCTCTCAAAAGATCATATAAATGCTGTGGTATTCCTCCCCAAAATGCAGAATACCACAATCTATTCAGGAGAAAACATCAGACAAATCCAAGCTGTAGAATATTCCTCAAAACATCTGACCAGTCTTCCTCCACAGTTTCAAGGTTATGAAAGACAATGATTAGGAATTTTCATAGACTGGTGGAGACTAAGGAGATATGACAACTAAATGCAATGAAGATTCTAGATTGGCTCCTAGAGTGGATAAAAGGACATTAGTGTGGAAAAATGATAAAAATAAATAGATTGCATGACTGTATTTCAATGAAGAGTATGGTACTAATGTTAGTTCCTTAGTTTTTATAGTTGTTACCATTAGGAGAAAGTAAAGGAAAACTATGTATTATTTTTGCAACTCTTCTGTAGTCTAAAATCATTTCAAAAATAAAAAGTAATTTCTGCACCTAAATTGCTCGTTCATTAAATATCTACTGGGTACCTACTATATATATATGTCAGGTTTTATGCTACACATATAATAAAAATTATATGGGTGGGAAAAACTTGCCCTTGAACTAGCAGTGGGAAGATACGGAGGTGAACAAAAGCTGCTATCAAAGTGTAAATTGCTCTGAGAGAGTGATGTACCAAGGTACAGGACAGCATAGAGAAGACAATGTCTCAGAGAAGGCTTTGGAAGGACTATAGTCCCTTTCCAAGAACTTATCCTGTGAAGCTATTACACTCATTCCAGTGATATTTAGCTAAAATATTCAAAGCTTTAAAAAACACTTCTTTAATTTTGTCTCTATATTTTGTGGCACATTTCTCTGGTGAAAAGTCTTAGTACTGCAAGGGTGTGGTTTATTTCTTAAATAACCAAAAGCTATTCACAACTGTACTTAGTGAATATACAAATCTGGAAATCAGGTGTGACTATCAAGTTAATAAGGCAATACTACTACCTCAAGATGAGTAACAATGTCTTGACCCAACACAGAATTGTTGGAATAAAGTATACAACCTCTTAAGGAGACTACTTCAAAGGACTTTGCACTTTTGAGTGCTTAAATCTGTAGTTATTTGCTTAAAAAAAAAATGTGGAGGGGAGGGGGTGGCCTCATTCATTTCATAATTACCTCATTATAAGATATTCAAAATGATAATTTAAACTTATTATATACCTATATATACATGAATGGCTAGTTTAAATCCTGCCTAAGTTATATCCTTGGGCAAAGTACTTAAAAGCAGTATCTGACCCACAGTGTTTTATATTTATAAAATAAGAGAATACAAATGAGATAATCTGTATAAAGCATTTAGAACAGGGCCTGGAATATTATAAGGCCTTAATAAATACAAGTAATTACTATTATACAGGCATGACTCATTTTACTGTGCTTTGCAGATACTGCGTTTTTACAAATTGAAGGTTTGTGGCAACTCTGAATCAAACAACTATCAGCACCAATTTTCAAATAGACTATGCTCACTTTATGTCTGTGTCTCATTTTAATTAAGGTATGTGCATTGCTTTTTCAGACATAATGCTACTGTACAATTAGACTACAGTATAGTATAAATATAACTTTTAAATGCATTGAGAAACCAAAAAAATTCATGTGACTCGCTTTATTGTGATAATTCACTTTCTTTGCAGTAGCCTAGAACCAAACCTGCAATATCTCTGAGGTATGACTGTACTAAAATATAAGCAAAGTGTATTACAGTCTAGAATGAGTTATCATTAAAATATAATGTAAGAATGTAAGATTACCAAAAAAGCCCATAAAAAGAAGAAATTTTAAAAGTGTCTATACCTTACAGACTAAGATTCAGTGACATTTTCAATAAACGAGAGTTCTTTTTTTTCTTCTTCATTTTTCTATGGGAATATCTCAGTGCTCAGTAACAAAATATAAGGCACAGGTTCTCAATAAATATTTATTAGATTTAACTATTTAAATATAATGAGCTTGCCTTAATAACCATGGGGGAAAAATGTGTCACTTTTTAAAACCATTAACTTGTAATCTGCTTTAGATAATATCTTTCAGTTGCTGAATTATCTTGCCATCCCATTCTCCAAAGAGCTGTAATTCTTATATGATTAAATCAAGAAATGTTTATTGAATTGCCTGTTGTTATATCCAAAATTACAGCTCTTAAGAAATCAGAAAATACTACTCACCAGCAAGTGTGTAATCCATATCAAAACCAAAACACTTTATCTTTTCCATGGCTAAACTTCGGTTCACAAACACCCTACAGAAAGGAGTAAAAAATGATATTTCAATTAACACTAAAACAAAACAAATTCTATTGTACAACAAAGTTGACTATTTTTTCAGATCTCCTGGAAAAACATATGTACCAAATAAAGATCTCTAATAAAAATCATTCAAGTCCTTCTTAATATCATAAGTGAAATCAGATATTATATGAAGATATATGGAAATGTTGATTGTATCCTGGCATTAATAATGTCATATACCCAAGTTTTCACGGGATAGGCTCTTCTTTTCAGATTCTGATCCCATAAAATAAGCTTACTTTGGGATTTTATAATCTATTCACTCATTCATTTATAATTCATTTAATAAACAAAGATTGATTAAAAGCATCTGCTAGAGAAGGATTCTGGAAAGAAGGAATAGGAAGCCTCACATATCAGTTTCTCCACCAAAACAGTTATGAACTGACAGGAACTGTCTGAATCAACTATTTTGAAACTCTGGAATCCACCACCCAGCATCCAGGAAAGAGCCAGACAAAGAGGCTGGTAAAAATATCAGTGAATTTCATTGTCCTTACAATGGCTACTACCTGATACCTCCAGCCACAACAGGAGGCATTAGAGACTGGAGCCTGGACTCATGGTCCAACTTGCTGGTTCTAGGGTGGGCTATAAGGACCTAGTGCTCCAAAATCCAGGACCCACATGTGGTCACTGATCATTGACTTTGACCAGTTACTTCAGACTGCAGGGAGACTGGTTCTGAGGGTGGCCAATGTTCCAACCCTCCTCCCACATCCCCACTCCACAGGTAAAAGTAGCATTAAAGAGGCATATTTTGGAAACGTCACAAATTGATCAAGACCTCAATAACAATAATTACAAAACCCAGAAATTCCAGAGGAGTGGAAAAACTAGATTTTCAGAGTTACAACAACAGAATACCTAGAATGTCCTGTTCTCAACAAAAAATAATAAAACACATGAAGACAGGGAAGTATGGTCCATACAAAGGTGTGCTGGTTTGAAGCTATAACGTACCCCAGAAACAGCCATGTACTTTAAATCCATCCCTGTGGGTGCAGACCTATTGTGGGTGGGAGCTTTCGGTTCAACTAAAATGTGACCCAGCCCATTTAATTTGGGTCTTAATCCATTTACTGGGGTCCTTTGTTAGAGAATACAAGAAACACCCAAAGAGAGGTTAGAAACAGAGAAACATGCCAGAGATGTTAAGCAAGGACCCACAGAAGCTAAAAGAGCCAGAACCTGAAAGCAATGAAACGTGAGTGCTAAGGACCCCAGCAAACACCAGTCATGTGCCTTCCCATGTGACAGAGAAACACTGGGTGCCAACGGCCTTTCTTCAGAGAAGATAAAGCCTGTTGATGCCTTAATTGGGACATTTTCATGGTCTTAGAACTATAAATGTGTAAACCAATAAATCTCCATTGTAAAAGCAAACCCATTTCTGGTATACTGCATTCCAGCAGCCTTGGCAAGAGGAAAAAGTTTGCTAGAAACCATCCCTGAGGAAGCTCATACCTTGGAACTGTTAGTCAATGACTTTAAATCAACTGACAAATACATTCAATGAGCTAAAGGAACACATATAAGAAGAACTAAAACAAATTAAGAAAACATTGCCTGAACAAAATAAAGACACAAATTATAAAAAGAAACCAATTTTGGAGCTGCAAAGTACAATAATTGAAATGAAAAAACTCATGAGATGGATTCAATAACAGGCAGGGAAAAAATCAGTGAACTTAAAGACAGGACAATTCAAATTATCCAGTGTGAGGAGGAAAAAGTAAAAATAATGAAGGAAAATGAACAGAGCCCTCTAGAGGGACCTTTGAAATACCATCAAGCGTACTGCCAACATATGCATTACTGGAGTCCCAGGAGGACAAAAGGGAGAAAGAGGCAAAAAAAAATATTTGAAGAAATAATGGCCAAAAACGTCCTCCAATCTGTTGAAAGACATGAATATATGCATCCAGGAAGCCCTCTGAACTACAAGCAGAATCTACACCCAAGACATTATAGCAAAACTCAAAATCCAAAGTGAGGGTTCTGAAAGCCCCAAGAGAAAAGAAACTTGTCACATACAAGAGGTCTCCAATAAGATTAATAGTAAATTTCTTATTGGAAACCAGAAGTCAGCATGGTGGTAGATTTAAAGCCCTTAAAGAAAAAAAAAACTGTCTATCAAGAATTCTATATGTGGCAAAATCACTTTTCAAAAATGAAGTTGAAATTAAAACATTTACAGATAAACAAAAACTGAAAGAGTCCATTACCAGAAGACCTGCCCCACAAGAAATGCTGAAGGCAATTTTTCAGGCTGAAATAAAAGGACCCTAGACTAAAATTTGAAGCATATGAAGAAATAAAAAGCAGTGGTAAAGGTACTATATAGATGAGCTGGTTTGAAAGGATGTATGGACCCTAGAAAAGCCATGTTTTAATCAAAATCCCATTTCGTAAAGGTAGAATAATCCCTATTCAATACTGTATGTAATTAGATCATCTCCCTGGAGATGTAACCAAATCAGGAGGGGTTGTTAAACTGGATTAGGTGACGGCATGTCTCCACCCATTTGGGTGGGTCTTGATTAGTTTCTGAAGTCCTATAAAAGAGAAACATTTTGGAGAAAGAGAGATTCGGATAGAGAGCACAGAATGCTATAGCACCATGAAGCAGAGTCCACCAGCCAGCGACCCTTGGAGATGAAGAAGGAAAATGCCTCCCAGGGACCTTTATGAAACAGGAAGCCAGGAGAAGAAGCTAGAAGATGATGCCGGGTTCAACATGTGCGTGCCCTTTCAGATGTGAGAGGAACGCTGACTGTGCTCATCATGTGCCTTTCCAGATGAGAGAGAAACTCTGTGTTCGCCATGTGCCCTTCCACTTGAGAGAAAAATCCTGAACTTCATCAGCCTTCTTGAACCAAGGTATCTTTCCCTGGATGCCTTAGATTGGACATTTCTATAGACTTGTTTAATTGGGACATTTTCTCAGCCTTAGAACTATAAACTAGCAACTCATTAAATTCCCCTTTTTAAAAGCCATTCTGTTTCTGGTATACTACATTTCAGCAGCTAGCAAACTAGAACAATAAATATAAAATCCTGTATTTTTGTACTTTAGTTTGTAACTTCTTTTTCTTCCTATACGACTTAACAGACAATTGTGTCAAATAACATTTAAAACCTTTTCGGAAAGATGTAACCCAAGAGGAGGAGGTATGAAAATACATAGAAACAGAGTTTGTAAACTACTGAAGCTAGGTTGGTACTAGTCAAACTAGGTTATTATTAGCATAAGATATTAATTTTAAGTGGCTACAAAGAAGATATTAAGCAAATGACTAAAAAATAATACAGATAAAAGGAAAGAAGGGAATCAAAATGGTGTAATACAAAGAGTAACTAAATACAAAAAAAGTAATGGAGTTAACTGAGGGAAAAAAAATACAAGACATACAGAAAACAGCTAAATGGCAGAGGTAAATTCTTCCTTCTCAGCTATCACTGCAAATATGTTGATATCAATGTTAATTTGTATATTAAAAGGCAAAGATAGGAACTAGGTGAAAAAGCATGACTCATCTGTAAGCCATCTACAAGAGACTAACTTTAGGTACAAAGACACAAAGAGTTTGAAAGTAAAAGGGTGGAAAAATATTCAGGCAAACAGTGATAAAAAGAACTGAAGTGGCTACATTATTGTCAGACAAAATAGGCTTTCGGTCAAAAAAGATTACAATAGACAAAGAAGGATATTATATATGGATAAAAGGTTCAATCCAGAAAGAAGATATAATGATTAAAAATATATAAGTACCTCACAACAGAGCCCCAAAATATAGGATACAAAAACTGACAGAAATGAAGGAAAAAACCACAATAGTTGGAGAGTTCAACATACCACTTTCAATAATATCTAAACAGAGGATCAATAGAGGACTTGAACAACACTATTAACCAATTCAATGTAATGGACATAAGTTGAACATTCAACCCAGCAATAGCAGAACACACAAGAATTCTTCTCAAGTATTCACGTAACATTTTCCAGGAAAGACCATATGTTAGACCAAAAATCAAATCTTAATAAGGTTAAAAATGTTGAAATCGCATAAAGTATCTTTTTAGAACACAATGGAATTAAAGCTAAATTCATTAACTGGAAAACTGGAAAATTTAAACTACACAATATTAAACAACCAGTAGTTAAAGAAGAAATCAAATGAGAAACAAATGAAAAAAAAAACACAACACATCAAAACTGAAAGGATACAATGAAGGAAGTGCTCAGGTGAAATTCATAGCTCTAAATGCCTCCTTAAAAAAGAAGAAAGATCACAAATCAATAACCTAACTTCACACCTAAATAAACTAGAACAAGAAGAGCAAACTGATCCCAAAACTAGCAGAAGAAAGGAAACAGTAATGATTAAAGCAGAGATAAATGAAATAGAAAACAACAACAACAAAAAAACCCAGAACAACAAAACCAAGTTGGTTTTTTGAAAAAATTGATGAAATCGAAGAATCTTTAGCAGATTGACAAAGAAAGAGAGAGAGGACACAAATAACTAAAATCAGGAATGAAAGTGGGGACTTACTAATGATCTTACAGAAATAAAAAGGGTTATAAGTGGGAACTATATCAACAAATTAGATAAACGAGATGAAATGTGCAAATTCTTTGAAACATACAAATTACCTAATCTGATGAAAGAAGGGAGGAAAATCTCAACAGACCTATAAGAGGTTGAGTCAGTAGTCAAAAAACCCCCCAGCAAAGGAAATCCCTGGACCAGTGGTTCCCTCCTGAAGTCTACCAAACATTTAAAGAAAGTTTAACACCAATTTTTCTCAAATTTTTCAAAAAAAATAAAAGAGGACATTACTTTCTAATTCATTCTATGAGGCTAGCATTACCATTATAAAAACACAAGAAAAAAAATTACAGACCAATATCCCTTATGAAAATCATCAACAAACTACTAGAAACCAAATCTGACATATATTGAAAGAATTAAACACCACGACCAAGTGGGACTTATTTCATGAATGGAAGGACAGTTCAACAAAAGAAAATCAATACAATACATCAAAGTAATAGAACAAAAGGGGGAAAACATGATCATCGCAATTGACACAGAAAAGCATCTGACAAAATTCAACATCCATTATGATAAAAATATTCAGAAAATCAGAAATACAACTTTTTCAACTACGATGAAGGGCATTTAGGGAAAACCAATAGCAAATATTATCCTTAGTGGTGAAAGACCGAAAGCTTTTCCTAAGATCAAGAACAAGACCAGGTTGCCCACACTCACCACTGGAAGTTCAAGCTAGAGCAGTCAGGTAGGAAAAAGAGAAACAAGGTACCCACATATTGGAAAGGAAAAAGTTAAATTCTCCTTAATCACAGATGACATGATATTATATACAGAAAATCCCTGAGAATCCACAAAAAAGCTACTAAGAAAATCCCTAAGAACCCACAAAAAAGCTATTAGTAAATTTAGCAAGGTTTCAGGATACAAGCTGCAGAAGTCCGATGCGTTTCTATATACCAGTAGGTAAGGACATCTGATCTGGAAAGGACATCAAGAAACAATTCCATCTCCCTGGCAATATGGGACAGAACTCCTGTGATTCGCCAGGACCCAGCATGGTGGGTTTGACAAAGGCTTCGTGACCAAAAGAGGGAAGAGAGAAATGACACAAAATAAAAGTTTCAGTGGCTGAGAGATTTCAAACAGAGTCGAGAGGTTATCCTGGAGGTTATTCTTATGCATTATATAGATATCCCTTTTTAGTTCATGGTGTGTTGGAGTGGCTGGAGGGAAGTACCTGAAACTGTTGAGCAGTGCTCCAAAAGCCTTGATTCTTGAAGATAACTGCATAAAGCTGTAACTTTTACATTGTGACTGTGTGATTGTGAAAACCTCATATCTGATGCCCCTTTTATCCAAGGTATGGACAGATGAGTAAAAAATTGTGGATAAAAAATAAATAAACAATAGGGGGGGATAAGGGGTAAAATAAATTGGGTAGATGGAAATACTAGTGGTCAATGAAAAGGACGGGTAAAGGGTATGGGATGTATGAGTTTTTTTCTTTTTATTTCTTTTTTCGGAGTGATGCAAACATTCTAAAAAATGACCAATGATGATGATGAAAACACAACTATGTGATGATATTGTGAGCCACTGATTGCACACCATGTATGGACTGTATGTGTGTAAAGATTTGTCAATAAAAATATTTAGAAATAAAAAAAAGAAGAAAAGAAAACAATTCCATTTACAATAACACCTCAAGAATAAAATGCCTAGGAATAAACTTAATCAAGAAGGTAAAGACTTGTACATTGAAAACTTTAATGTACGTTGAAAACTTTAAATAAATGGAAAAACATCCCATGTTCATGGATGGGAAGACAATATTGTTAAGAAGTCAATCCTGCCTAATGGGATCTACAAATTCAATGCAATTGCTATCAAAATCCTGCAACCTTTTTTACAGAAATGGAAAAGCTGACCTTCAAATTCATATGGAATTGCAGGAGCCCTAAATAGCCAAAACCATCCTGAAGAAGAACAGTTGGAATACTTTCACTTCCTGATTTTCAATACTTACTACAAATCTACAGTAAGTGTAACAGTGTTCTACTGACATAAACACAAACATATAGACCAATGGAAAAGAACTGGCAGTCCAGAGATAAATTCATACACCCATGGCCAGTTGATTATTGGGCAAGGGCACCAAATCCATTCATGGGGGAAAGAACAGTCTTTTCAACAAATGGTATTGGGATAATTGGAACTTCACATGGAAAAGAATGAATGCTAACCCCACCTCTCACCATATATAAAAACTGATTCAAGATGGATTTAAAAACCTAAACACAACAGCTGAAATTATAAAAAAAATCTTGTAAGAAAACATACCTAAGACTCTTCAAGAACTGGTAGAAGGCAATAGATTTTTAAATTATAAACCCAAAGCACAAGAAACAAAGGGAAAAATAGATTAAATGGACTTCACCAAAATTAAAACTTTTGACTATCAAAGAACATTATTATAAAAAAAGTGAAAACACAACCTATAGAATGGGAATAAATATTTGGAAACCTTACCTGATAAGAGTTTAATATCCAGAATATATAAAGAACTCTTAACAACAAAAAAGACAACCCAATTAAAAAAATGGGTCAAAGATTTGAACAGACATTTCTCTAAAGAAAATATTCAAATAGCCAATAAGTATATGAACAGCTGCTCAACATCATTAGCCTTTAGAGAAATGCAAATTAAAACTACAGTGAGAAACCTACTTTAAACTCACTAAGATGACTATTATTTTAAAAACTGAAAATAATAAGTGTTGGCAGGGATGTGGAAAAATAGGAACCCTTGTACTGTGTTGGTGGGTACGTAAGATGGTGCAGCCATTGTGGAAAACAGTTTGGTGGTTTCTCAGAAAGTTAAACTTAGAGGTACACCATATGACCTGAACATTACACTCCTAGGTATATACTGAGAAGAACTGAAAGCAGGTCTAGGAGGCGGTGTATGCTCTGAATCAGTGTCTGATCTATGGTGGTGTTTCTCCTATAGCCAGGATTCATGGGTCCAGGAATCAAGGGGTGGAAATGGGAGTGGCACCACTCACTATTACCCTTAGTGATCCACTAGGAAAATTTTTGCTTCCTGTCCCTGTAACCTTGAGCTGGTTTATAGGTTTTAGTTACAGAAGAGGGAAAGCTTCCACTGGGAGAAATAAAAATGATTCCATTGAACTGGAATCTAGACCGCCACCTGGTTACTCTGGGCCACTCATGCCCCTGGATCAACAAACCAAGAAGGGATTACTTTACTGGCTGGGGTGACTGACCCTGACTATCAGGGGAAAATAGGATTGCAACTATACAATGGAGGTAAAGAAGAGTTTTCCTAGAATATAGGAGATTCCCTAGGGCATCTCTTAGTACTATTATGCCCTGTGATTAAAATCAATGGGGAAAAAAAAATCAATGGAAAACTCCAACAACCCAATCCAGGCAGGACTACTAATGGCTCTGAAATTTCAAGTATGAAGGTTTGGACCACCCCACCAGGCAAAGAACCACGGCCAGCTGAGGTGCTTGCTGAGGGTACAGGGAACATGATAGTGGAAGAAGTAAAGATAAATATGAACTATGACCATGTGATCAGTTATAGAAACGAGGACTGTAATAGTATGAATATCTTTCTTGCTTTGTAATTAATATCTATGTTATTTATACATAAATCAAATATCTTTATTTTCCTCTTTATTTTATCCCCTTTATCATATGACATAAGCTGTTTTGTTCATGTTATAGTATTTAAGTTGTACATTATCAAGTTTAAGAGTAAGTATTACCTAAGGACTTGTATCCTATTCTGGAGAGATTTAATGCATTTCCAGTTGTACTCAGGACAGCTAAGTATTGTTAGGGGAGGGGAAAAAATGTGTCTGCTAGTGTTTTCTATTTAGAGATTAAGTATGGCTTAAGGTGATATATATACTTGCTAAATTGACAAAGGGTGGATTGTGATAGTCAGGTTCATGTGTGAACTTGGCCAGGTGATAGTGCCCAGTGGTCTAATCAAGCAAGCACTGGTCTATCTGATGTGAGGGCATTTCATGGACTTAAATTATGAGCACGATGGCTGCATCCATGGCTGATTACATCTGCAATCAGCTAAGGGGAGTGTCTTCTGCAATGAGTGACAATCTAATCACTGGAAGGCTTTTAAGAGGATTCAGAATAGACCATCTCTCTCTATGCTTCAGCTAGCCAGTTTCTTCTGACATTGAGGATCTTCATTGTAGATGCCAGCTTGTGGCCTGCTCTTAGACTCTTACATCCACACAGTTACATGAGACACTTTCATAAATCTTATATTACAAGAAAAAAAAGAAAGAGAACTGAAAGTAGGGACTCAGATATTTGTAAACCAGTGCTCATAGCAGCATTATTTACAATAGCCAAAAGGTGGAAGCAATCCAAGTGTCCATCAATAGATGAATGGATAAACAAAATGCAGTATATTCATACAATGGAATATTCTTCAGCTGTAAAAAGAAGTGAAATTGCTGGAACTTGTTATATCATGGATGAATCTCGAAGACATCATGTTGAGTGAAATATGCCAGACATACAAGGACAAATACTGTATGATTTCTTGTATATGAAATACTGAGAATAAGCAAATTCATAGAGACATAAAGCAAAATAGTGGTAACTAGGGGTGGTCAGAGGGGAGGTGGGGAGTTATTGCTAAATGAGTATAAGTTTTGGTTTAGGGTGATGAAAATAGTCTGGAAATAGATCGCTTTAAAGGTTACTTAGTATTGTCAATGTACTTAATGCCAAGGAGTTGTTCATTTAAAATGGTTAAAGTGATTTTTATGTTACATATATTTTACCACAATTAAAAACAAATAATTTTTAAAAGCATTAGCCAGATACTGAAGACATAAATACAAATGTTCATTGAACAAATACATCCTTCAGGAACTCAGCCTAACAGGAGAGATTTATAAGCAAATAATTACAGCAATTTAACACTGTTATAAAATAACATGGAGGCAGCAGCACCAGTTGTTCAGTGAGGTCAGGAAGAGATGTTTGAGCCAAGTCTTAAACAATCAGTAGAAGTTTTCAAGTGGGCCATACAAGAAAGGCAATGCAGGCAGAGAGACCAATTAAGGCAATAGTTAATAGGGAATTACAAATAGTTTATTGTGGTTTAAGTGAAGGAGTTTTCTTTGATTTTATTTTTTCTGTTTGTTTTGCAGAAGGAGTTTTTCAGGTGAAGTAAGAATGGAAGAAGGGGAAAGAAAAGCTATAAGCTAAAAAGGCTAACAGAAGTCAAATCATGAAGACTTCACGTGTCATATTAGAGAGTTTGGACATTATCCTATAGACAAGAGCAAGCCGTCAGAGTTTAAGGAGGAAATGAAACTATCAGATGCAAATTTCAGAAAAATCACTATAAGACTTGAAAACTGGGCATATACTAGATACTAGTATGGTAGGATCGTCACCATGATGGTCTTTTGGGATAAGTTTTAATCACCTATGAAACTAAGGATATCCTTTCCACCTGATCCCCAGCTTTGTGGCCAAAATTACAACTGGATGACTTACACTCTTATTACCAAACCTTTTCTTTATCTACATATCATAACTGTTAGAAATGAGAATGATGTAGATCAGTGGAACTCAAACTTTGGTGTACATCAGAACACAATTACCTAAGAAACTTGTTAAAAATAAAGAAGTCTGGGCTGGGGCTCCTGCATTAAGGATCTAGGACAAGGGCTTTCAAAAGAGGGATGACTGCACTAGGAGCTGCAGAATTCTCCACTGAGAGGCAATGAGAAAATATTAGATGTTCTATTGATATTTAGCTCCTCATTTAGAAATGTCTAATATGTATGTTTTATACTATATATAAGGACAGTAGTATAGATAGTTTTAAAGAGTATATACAGTCTTGAATGCTCCTATTTTTCCTAATGGAAATACTCAAGAGTTTAAAAAGCATTTATCTAGGTAATGACTTATTCTTACTCTTCACCAATTTATATATAGTGCTGTTTTAAATTTTACTAGAAAACTTCCTTTTGTCTCAAAATGCATGTACCAACTTAAATGCAGAAAATTTAAAAATATTTGCTTAAAAATACTTTAATCAAGGACTTAATATCAACAGGCCCTTGAATTCAGAATTATTGTCTTCTCTGTTTCTCTGAAAAATATGAAAAGCATTACCTTTTCACCACCAAAACTGCTATGTAAATTAGATTAGCTCCATAAAACTCTAGATACTGGGAGAGATATTATATAAAATATTTATACTTTCCCTAAGAAAACCTGGTCTTCTAGAAAATCAATATTTATTTTGCCTGGGGTTAACAGGAGATGGGAGGAGACAAAAGGAACTAGAGGATAAATGACACCCATCACAAACATTCTTCTTAACATTCTCCCAACCTCAAATATGACAAATATGATATCACCATGACTATTCATTCCATCGCTTCATCAAAATTCACCCAACTTCTAGTGATAAGTGCAGTTATTTTATTGTCACTCTTCTTCCCAGTTACATAAATACTTTTGATAATATAACAGGAGTAAAAGACACAAAGTAATAGTTCTAACTTTGGGAACTAAATGTTACCACTAAAGCTTAAGCTTCTCAATCAGGCTAGGGGACAAACTGGATCAAATCCTTAATCAGAGCTCAAACAGCTGACATGCCTAAAATATTCTATGGAGATACAGGCAGGAATGGATTGGGGAAGATTTTATTCCTTGTAATACAATCCAGGAAAGAATGTGGAACTACACAATAAAAGAAATGGCTGTGATTCAAATAGAAGAAGGATGCTAGCTGGTTCCAGGCACAGCAAAAATCAGAGCAAAAAAGTCTCTGGTAATTTCCCTCAATTAGTTCTAAGGGTAGAAAGACACTATCAACAAACCAGTTTCTTCCTTGGCCAGAGGAGAGACTAAGCCCATACTGTAACAAAAAAATCTATCAAATCATATTTTTCAAGGATATATATACATCATAATTTACCTTTATTAACCATAAATACTTGGAAATGACATATTTCAGGAATATGAAAACCTGTTTTTGCCAAAATAAACCCTACTAAATATCTGTGAAATCACTCTCTTTCCTCTTTGAGTAATTTTGAATCAATAGATTTGTTCAATGCCTACTGCAAAGCAGTTACCATTTTGGGACATGCATCCCTAGAAGTTGTCCTTCAGGGAGCAGCCAAAGCTAGGAAACATTGTACATGTGCCTAAAATTAGTAAATAAGATGTTTTCCTATGAAGATCCACCAAATATCCATCTTTTCATTTACATTCAAAATAAGTAACCACACCAGAGAAGCAATTCCTGAACTTAAAATAACCATTTCTGATCCCCCTCTAATTAAATTCTCTTACAATGTTTGCGAAAAAATAAAAACCTCCCATATGCTCATCTCTCCTTTTCTTAAAACTATAAAACATGGGGGAAAGAGATGCCAATGTAATTAAATCATATACATTGTGCAAACAGTGCCTAAGCAAAGCAGTAATGACAAAACGAAACAGCTGCATTACAGAGAAATGTAATAAGCCAAATAAGTATATATCTTAAGGTCTGCGAAGATGATAAACTCCCAAATGCTGAAAGCATGCAAAGAGGAAGCCTTGCACTAGAAATACCATGTCTCCAGGATACAGTCTTCAGGAAAAAACTAATCTCTTAGCCTCAAATTAATGAGTATTCTGCACTGAGGTTACAACAAAAGAAAGTGTTAGGTACTCTATTAACTAAAACTAAAACTGGCTCACTGCCCCACAATGCATTTGAAAACAAAAAGATCACAACTGCATGGGGAATCTAAAAATTTCTACTGGTTTAGAACGCTGACTGTAACTCTGCTGATGCCAGTTTATTTGTGCCACTTTCCTAAATTATTAACCAATGGAACATACTCCACCCCCATCTTTAAGAACTTGCATATATCTGTAAAGTTAACTTTCCCAAACTTGCTTTTAAAAAAGTATAGTCACTATGCTAGAAAGCATTAACCTTAACTAAGCATTCAACCTTAAAACACAAATAAATCAACAAAAAAATCCCTATATAGTTCCATTTGCATGATACAGATTTGAGCACTAACAAGAGAAAAAAATCTCTAGGAGACAGACACAGAAACACTATATAAAAGTGAACATAGATCTCAACAGAAAAACAAACATAACACTTCTTACTGTCATACTGTACTGAAGTAAGGCATGAAATATGAAGAAATTCTATCCAAAGAAATACAGATATTAGCTATAAAAAATACTACTACTAACATAATGTGCTTTAAGAATAGGAATCTAATTAATTAGTCTCACACTGAAGGAACATGAACATGCAATTCTCAAAACTTGAAAGTTTGTAGGTAGCAAACTCTTAATGGTTTTGAGATTAATTCAAAGCAGCATTACCTCATCTGTCACTGGCTGCCGTTTGCAAAATGTGATGAGTCAGTTCCTGAAGTCGCATAACAAAATTCTTCTTAAAGTCCCCAGTATAAATAATATTTTTTGTGACTTTGACCTAACTTCAAAGACTGTTTAGTCTGAACCAAGCTACTCAATAGTATTTATCTTCAGAGACAGTGTTAGGGAAAGCACCTGTGTGTCTAATTTAACTTGTCATTGGATATCACTGTTGCTCCACATAAATCCATTTGGAATAGAATTTCTTTGGCAATGGTGAACTTTATCCCCAACTCCTCCCCCTGCCTAGGAGTCACAATTTCCTGGCCAACAGCCCAACAACAGTTACTGCAGCAACAAATGAGTCTAAGGACACAAGTATAAAATCTTCTTGTTTTGGTTATATATAGGCTTTTGTATTATACACTCAAAGTTGCTACAATCAAAGAAAAGAAAAAGTTGCAAGTGCTTTGTGGGAGAACAAACTGAGATTATTACACCAAAAGTTGTGATTGTCTATGCCTGAATTTTCACTTAACAAGAATAATACTATAACATGAATTTTTCTTGAAAATTTAATTCAGCACCCTTCTCCCTAAACCAGCTCTTCTCTATTTCTATCATACTCTCATTTTCTCACTCAAGCTTAAAATCTAGTTATCTTTTGATTCTTCTCCCTTAAATCCACATCCAATCATCTCATGTGCCTTTATTTAAATATCCAAATATCTCCAGAATCCGTATCTTTCATTCTATTCACACCACTAACAGTTTGTCCAGGTCCTCATTAACTCTTCAACAAGCCTATCCCAACTGCTTTCCCTCACGTAAAAACGTCAAATTCACCGCTGCTAATTCAAAGTATGGTCCATAGAACAACACTGGCCTGTGAAATTTGAGCTTGTTACTGATCCATAACAACATACATACAGAAATTGCGATAAGCGCATTCAGAAGCTTTTATATGGCAAAGAGAATTTTGTTTGTTGAATGTAATAATTAAAAATGCAGGCTTATGTTTATGACTTTATTTTTTGAGTAATTCTCTTTTATTATATTTTATAAAAGTATCAGTTTGAAACAGATTGGAAATTTCTAAAAACTGGTCTTCCATCAAAGATTAAAGCCCATCTCCAATCATGTGACTCTCCTACTTAATAACTTTAGTCATTCCTTACCACACACTCAAACCAATAAATTACAAATTCTTGGATCTTCCAGGAGTTCAAAATCTTTCAACATTTCGCCAAACTCAGTTTTATCTTATTTTGTTCCACATCATGCACCTTTTGCTCTAATAAAGTGAACTACTTGCTGCTTCCTAAATGTGCCCTGGGGCTTTACTTATGCTGTTCCCTATACCTAAAATGTCCACTCAGTTATCTGCATCTTATTTGCAAGACACATCATCTCAAGTGGTTTCTTCAAAAAACTATTTTGGCTATGGAACAGACTAAAAACAGTAATGCTCTTGAGCCTCAGGATACTTTTTTCCTTAATGAAAGGGATTTCACCAATAACTAAATTCTATAAAGCTGTGGTCCAAGTGAGAGATTAGAATATTCATAATCCTTTATTTTGGTACTTGCCCTATTTTATCATATACAAAAATAAGTGGGTAGTTTTCTTATTCTTTATTGGATAATAAACATTAAAAATAAGAACGTATAGCCTTCCCAATACCTAGCAGATGGTCTTGTAATAAGCAGACTAAATATTTGATTGAACTAAAAATTAATCATAAAACTAAAAGGCAGAGCGGTGCAACAGTGGCTTAGTGGGAGAATTCTTCCCTGCCATGCTGGAGACCAGGATTCGATTCCCAGAGCCTGCCCATGTCAAAAAAAAAAAAAAAAAGAAAGAAAAAAAAACACTAAAGGACAATTAGTGGTTGCCAAAGGCTGTGGGGAGGAGACAATGGGAAGTTTCTACTAAGGGGTATGGAGTTTCTTTTTGGGATAATAAAGTGTACTAAAATTAGATGGTGTTGGTTGCTTGCACAACTCTGAAAATATTAAAAACCAGTGAATAGTACACTTTAAAAATGCAAATTCAATGATAGGGAATTATGGCTCTGTAAAAGTTATATAAAAATAAAACCCAACTTAATGACAAGACCTCAGTCTGTCATTGTCAACATCCCTTTATAAAAAGTATGCTTAAATGATCTAAAAAATATTACAGGTGAGAATTTTCTAACTTATGAAACTGATCCTTAGAAACTGAAATGTCACATAGAATACTACGGATATAGAGACACAACTAGAAATAATTTGGAATAACTTCTAAAAGCAAAGGTCATTTAATAGCATTAGTTTTTGTTTTTATAAATTCTAGCCAATGACTTTCTACTAGTTTGTCCTCATATTTTCTCTGAGAAACATCCTCAGGAGAGATACATTTTGTTTATCAGGTTGTGTCAGAAGAACAGCGGCCTGTGCTTTGAAAGTCTGAACACCAAACATCATTTTTATAAAATAAAACATGAATTAATTAAAATATTCATTTTCCTAACTCAATATACATTCAATATTTAAAAGTTTCAGAGAAAAGAGAAAGAAGTGAGTATAAATGCATAGAACAAAATTAAAGATGATTAAAATTTAAGATGCTAGCAATTATAAAATTCATTCATATTATATACCACTGAAAAAGGGGAAAATGCCCATGAAAATTCACTCTAACAGGACATTCCACATAAAACAAGCATATCAAAGCACTGTACCCATAATAAAAAGATAAAGGGGAAATAAATCTGCAGCATAAAGGAGCCACACTGAAATCTGCACATCTCAGTTTTGAACACTGAGTTCAGGAATGGAGAATAAACTTACTTGCCTCTGAGAATTTGAACTCAAAGCCAGTCATTTGGTTTGTGGTCTGAATTTACAGTATAATTGATGTTGCCCCAAGGTGACTAAAAGAAGTGAAAGCAAATTCTCTTAGGAAAAATTCAACTTAATTCTAGGTGGTTGTGGTAGTTAGATTCAGGTGTCAACTGCGCCAGGCGAAGGCACCTAGTTCTGTTGCTGTGGACATGAACCACTGTGAACTTCATCTGTTGCTGATTACATTTGCAGTTGGCTAGGAGGCACGCCTGCTGCAATGAATATTGTTTCACTTAACTGGCTGGTGCTTAAATGAGAGAGCACAACGTAGCACAGCCCAAGCAGTTCAACATACCTCATCTCAGCACTCGCAGTTCAGCCCAGGCCTTTGGAGATGCAGAAAGAAAACACCCCAGGGAAAGATGTTGGAACCCAGAGGCCTGGAGAGAAGGCCAGCAGAGATCTGACTTCCCAAGTAAGAAAGAACCTCAGTTGAAAGTTAGCTGCCTTTCCTCTGAAGAACCAATGAAATAAATCTCCTTTTATTAAAAGCCAATCATCTCTGGTGTGTTGCATTCTGGCAGCTAGCAAACTAGAACAGTGGTATATTGCTACCACTTTCAGAGATGTGAAATTGCAGCCCAATTTCAGAGATGTTTAAATGTGAAAACTTGTGCATCTTAGAAGTGGTAAAAATTAAGATAACATTGTGTACTTACTTTTTGGATTTCAAAGTATATTTTAAGGATATTCATCAAAAATGTTTAAAGAAAAGACATTAAAATGCCATTCACCAAGAAAGAATTGTTATCACAGCAAAGCTTCCCTTCAAAAATGAGGGAGAGTTTAAAATAGTCACAGATAAACAGAAGTTGAGAAAGTTTGCTAACAAGAGAACTGCTCCATAAGAAATGCTCTAAACCTGGGACATTTTCTTCAGGCTCTTAAAGAAAGTGTTCCTTCACCCTCTTCCACCTCCCTTCCTTTTCCTCTTTCCCCTCCCTGAAGAAAGCATTCCCTTTCCCTCTTTCCCCTGCCTTACTCTCTCTTCTTGCAATAAATCTTTCCCTGCCTTCGAAGAAAAAAAAAAAAAAGGAATGCTCTAAACCTAAGGGAATGGATAGAAGTGAAGGCATTCATTAATGGGTCTACAAGCAATATTGCCATATTAAAGGTGAATATGATTGAAAGTGGATATATAGATCCATGTATCCTATTGTACCAGTTTGAATCTGCTGTGTATCCAAGAAAAGCCATGACCTTTAATCCTCATTCAATATTGCTGGGTGGGAGCTTTTTGATTGTTTCCATGGAGATGTGACTCACCCAACTGTGGGTGGTAATTTCTGATTAAATCATTTTCATTGAGATGCGTCTCCACCCATTCAAGGTAGGGTTGCTTACTGGAGCCCTTTAAGAGGGAACCATTTTGGAAAAAGCTTTAGCGCAACCAGAGCCACCAGAATTCAAAGACTCAACAGATCGCACAGCGCCCCAGATAAGCTGCTGAAGAGAAAGCTAGGAGATCTTGTCATGTGCCTTCCTAGCTGCAAGAGAAACTCTGAACGTCATCAGCCTTCTTGAACCAAGGTATCTTTTCCTGGATGCCTTATCTTGGATATTTTTATAGCCATGCTTTAATCTGGACATTTTCATGGACTTAGAATTTTAAACTTATAACTTAATAAAATTCCCCTTTTCAAAAAAAAAATGCTATTCACCTTCATTTTCAAATGAAGAAACCACAGTAATATAAGAGGACTGTAGAGAATAAAATAGACAACTAACAAATCAAGAATACACGAGTTAATGGAGAAACCATAGACAACGGTAATGCTTCTGAAAATAAGTTTACTGTTCTAATATCTGTTTAATTAAATACAGCTCTTTCCAATCCCTTTTTGCCAATTTCCTCTAATTTTTTTCACTTTTTCTCCCCAATTTTTAAAACCAAAAACCAATGCATAAAAACTTATAAAATACAGCAAAAGCTAAGGATTGAACTCTGCGATTTAGAATGTAGAGAAGAAAATAAAATTATCCATGATAGCATTAGGCCAAATTAACAAGCATACTGCTCCTAAATGGAAAAGAGAAGTCAAAACCTAGAATTTAAAATAAAATAATTCATTTGGGCTACTTACTATAAGACAGTATCTCTAGTCATAAAAGACATTCTAAAAACTCTAGAGGTACTTAACTGTGACACTGAAAAGAGAAAGCACTTTTTTCTGTACTGTACATCCTAGAGTATCTGTATTTTCTCAAAGATGTTTGCTTGTGTTCTAGTTTGCTAGTTGCTGGAATGTAACACACCAGAGACGGATTGGTTTTTAATAAAAGGGGATTTATTCCATTGGTTCTTCAGAGGAAAGGCAACTAACTTTCAACTGAGGTTCTTTCTTACATGGGAAGGCACACGGTAGTCTCTGCTGGCCTTCTCTCCAGGCCTCAGGGTTCCAACAACATCTTTCCCCGGGGTGATTTCTTCCTGCATCTCCAAAGGCCTGGGCTGAGCTGCTTAGGCTGTGCTACGTTGTGCTCTCTCTTTTAAGCACCAGCCAATTAAATCAAATACCATTCATTACAGCAGGCACACCTCTTAGCCCACTGCAGATGTAATGAGCAACAGATGAGGTTCACATACCATTGGCTCATGTCCACAGCAACAAAACTAGGTGTCTTCACCTGGCCAAGTTGACAACTGAATCTAACTACCACACCTTGAATATGCATAAACAATATTTTTATTTACAAAATTTTTAAATCAGCAAGTTTAGGAGCTTCTCAAGTCTCATCCTTCCCTATCAACTTTACTGAGATATAATTTACTTAAAATTTGCCCATTTTAAATGTAATGTTTGGACAGTTGTACACACTCATGTATCAACTACCACAATCAAGATATTGTTTCCTTCACCCCAAAATTGCTTCATGTCCATTTGCAATACTCTCCCCAAGCCCTGGATCCAAGAAACCACTGATCTATACATTCTGTCATTATATTTCATATAAATGGAATTAAACATGTGGTGTCTGTATGGCTTCTTTTATTTAATAGAATACTTTTGAGATGCATCCATATTGTTCTATGTATCATAAATAGTTCTTTTTATTCCTAAGTAGTATTCCACTCTATAGATATACCACAATTTGTTTATCCATTCTTCAATTAATGGACATTTGTGCCATTTCCAGTTTGGGAGCATTACAAACAATGTTGTTATGAATAATCACTTACAAATCTGTGTGGATATATGCTTTCATTTTCTTGGGTAAATATTTAGGAGTAGAATTGCTAGGTGATATGTAAGTATATGTTGAATTTTCAGAAACATTGTCAAAAGTGTTTTCTATTTTGCACACTCATGAGCAATGCACAATAGTTCCCATTGAGCTGCAGTCTTCGTGTTTTTAATTTTTGCCATTCTGGTGATGTGTAGTGATGTCTCATGACAGTTTTAATTTGTACTTCCCTAAGAACTAATAATGCTGAGCATCCTTTTGAGTGCTTATTTACCCTGTCTTCTTTTGTTAAGTATCCAAATCTTTTTCCCATTTTTAATTGGGGTACCTGTCATACTGTGCAAGTATTGTTTATATATTTTGGATATAAGTTCTTTATTAGATATATATGTATTACAAACATTTTCTTCCAGTCTGTGATTTCCCTTTTCATTTTCTTAATGATGTCTTAACAAAAAGCAGAGGGTTTTTAAATGTTCTTGAAACCCAATTTTGTCTTTCATGGTTTATGCCTTTTATAATTACCTAAAAAAAAATCTTTATCTAATTCAAGGTCACCAAGACTTTCACCTACATTTCAGTTATTTCAGTTATTTCATTTGGTCTACGATCCAATTTGGGTTTTCTTTAGCGAATGATAGGAGGTAAAAGTCAACATTCATTTTTTTCCATATGAATATTCAGCTGTTTCAGCACATCTGTTAAAAAGACTATACTGGCTAGTAAAGTCACATCTGGAAAGATGGCAGAGTGAGACCATTCTAGGCTCTGTCCCACATAGGAACTTTGAATAACCAGCAAAACTGGCAGAAACATCTTTCTCAAAGCTCCAGAAAACAGCTTAAGGACTATAGTAATAGAGCAAGTGCAGAATCAAGAAAAAGGCCATCTAAAAGCAGGAGGATCTTGTGGGACCCTGGCAGGCCCCTGCACTAACCCGTGCTGGCTCGCCCAGAGCCAGCTCACACTACCAGTGTGGATGTCTGGTCCTGGTTCTGGAGGGAACAGAGTAACCCTAGTGCACATCCTGCAGACATGTATGTTTGGCACAATCTTTCTAGTGGTGGCCTCAGAACTAGCCCTGTATATAGAAGGCAGTTCTCCTACAGACTGGTATAGGACAGCAGTCAATGGGTGCTTGGGGCAAGGGATTGCTTGCTATAACATACTGTGCAGTGCCCAGGCAATGAGAGAAGTGTTTATCAGGAAGACAGGGCATTCATAAATGTGCAAACAGGAAATCTTGGGCCACATACACATACCCATGGTAAGATGTATGCACAGAAAGGATGATGGGGGCCCTAAGCTTTGGTCTGGAGTTATTCTCTAAACTCATTGTATGGATAAGTCACAGAGGAGAGCACCTGTACAGATCAATTTGCAAAGAAGGAAAAAATGTTTTCTTTACTTTCTCCTTTTTTTGTTAGCTTCTGGCGTTCAAAAAAGGCTCTGTCACAACATTAGCTGGATGCAAGCTTAAGGAACAGATGCTTCAGAGTACTGAATTCCAGCAATAATACATTAAAATAGCAAAATGTTCAGATTTCAACCAAAGATTACAAAACACACAAACAAAACAGGATGTGATGGCTCAGGTAAAGGAGAAAATTAAAGCATTAGAAACCAGACGTGGAGCATACCAGACAAAGACTTTCAAAAGTGGTCCTAAATATGCTCAAAGAGCTAAAAGAAAACATGGACAAAGAACCAAAAGAAATCAGAAAAAGGCTAGATGAACATGAAGAGAATTATCAATAGAGAGACAGAAATTATGAAAAGGAATCACACAGAGCTGAAAACCATAGAAATAGAAATTAAAAATTCCCTAGAAGGGGTCAACATTTTGGAGTAGGAAGAAAGAATCAGTGAAGTTGAAGATAAGAAAATTGACATTTTTTAGCCTGTAGAGCAGACGGAAGAAAGAATGAGGAAAAGTCAACAAAGCCCGAGGTACATGTGGAAACCCATCAACCATACCAATATACGCATTATGGGAGTCCCAGAAGGAGAAGAAAGAGAGAAGTGGACAGAGAGAACATTCAAAGAAATAAAGGCTGAAAAATAACTAAATTTAACACTGATTTCATCAGAAACCACAGAGGCAAGAAGGCAGTGGCATGACATATTTAAAATGCTAAAGGCAAAAAATTGCCACCAGGCGGGCCACAGTGGCTCAGCGGCAAGAACACTTGCCTGCCATGCCAGAGGACCTGGGTTCGATTCCCAGTGCCTGACCATGTTAAAAAAAAAAAAAAAATTCCACCAAGAATTCTATATCTGGTAAAACTGTCTTTCAAAAGGACAAAAAATAAAAAAAAATAAGGGGCACATTAAGACATTCCCAGATGATAAAGAGAATCCAGAGGAGTTCATCACCCACTAGACTGGCCCTATGAGAGATACTCAAGAGAATTCTTCAGGTTGAAAGGAAAAGATAATGGACAGTAGATCAAAATCACATGAAGAAATAAAGAGCTTTGTTCAGGGTAAACTCATGGGTAAATGTAAATGCTAGTTCTACCGCATCTTTATTTTTAAACTCTACTTTTTACTTCTTAAGGAATCTAAAAGGCAGATGCTTAAAATTAAAAGAAGCCAGTGGTTTTGGATTTATAATGTAATTTGTTACAGCAACTCCATAAAGGTCAGGGGACAGAGGGATATGAGAACACAGTTGTGTATACCACTGAGATTAAGCTGGTATCAAAGCAAACAACACTGGCATAGATTTAAGATGTTCAAATTAAGCCCCATAGTAACTACAAAGAAAATACCAGAGAATATGCAAGCTCATAGAGACAGAGATTAGAGAACAGAATGCCAGGGATGAGGAGGGATGAAGAGTTAATGCATAAGAGACGCAGGGTTTCTGTTGGATGAGATAAAGTTTTAGTAATAGAAAGCGGTAAGGGTACAGATACATTGTGAAATCATTAATCCCATTGAATGGTATGTTTAGGAATGGCTGAGATAGGAAAGTTTATGCTCTATACATGTTCTCACAATTTTAAAAAAAGAAAGCACAACCAAGGCAACAATAACAATTAAATGTGAAACATTTTGGATGGGATATAAAAAGGGAAGATGGGCTCTAACAAGGGAGGATGAGATCTAACAAAGGAGGAGAAAAAGATCAAGGGATGATGATGAAAAATAAATATATTCCTTCTATGGCCCCCAATGTTCTGGAGCAACTAGAAGAAAAAATCTGGAGATGATGGTATGGTGGCCCATGACAAACTCTGGGATCTTTCCTGTAACTACTTATTGAAGAGTGCTTTGAAAACTATTGCTTTTTTCTTTGTTTGCTTTGTATGTATGTTATATTATACAATTTTAAAAAGTTAAAAAAAAAATCAAAGGGACGTCATTGGAACATATGAAAGCACTAGAATACAGACTGTAAGCTTGTATCAACGTTAAATCTCTCAATGATAACTTCACTTAAGGGACTTAAATAATTGAACATCAATTTTCTTAAGAAATGTATATGGCAGTATTAAAACAAGGCACATGATGCATACAGCCTGCATTCAGGTGTTCAGAAAATGGACTGACTGATACATAGATAGATGGAGAGAAGGATAGAACGACAACGCAAATGTGACATAATGTTAAAATAGGTAGATCTGGGCATCTGGGGAGGGTTATGCTGAAGTTCTCTGTATGGGGTTTGTATTATTTTTGTAACTGTTTTGGAAGTTTTAAAGTATTTCAAAATAAAAACTTAAAAAAAAAAAGACTATCGTTTTTCCACTGAATTACCTGGGTCTTGTTGCTAAAAATCAATTGGCTATATATTGTTCAGGCCTATGAACTCCTCATTCAACCCTATAATCTATGCGTCTATCCTAACACTAATACCAAACTATCTTGATAAGTTTAACAGTAAGTCATTTTGGTGATTTAACTTTAATAACAATCCTTTCCTTCTCCTATTATGGAAATATTTCACAGATAAATAGTAATGGACTATACCAAGTGTCAAAGTATCACAAATAAGAAAACTGAATAATTCTTTTCAGCCTAAAACACAAAACTTACGCATTTATTTCTAAAGCTAACAAAGGAAAATAAAAGCTAACTGACTTCATTTACTTGATTCATTTACTTCAAATGCACTTATTACATATTCAGACAGTATATGAACTGCACCAGGAGCCCAATAGATAAACCAAAACTAACAAGCAAAAAACAACCCTCTGGACTTATGGGGCCCTTGACTTATCTAGGTTCCTCTAACTTTTTCTTCTAACCTATTCTAACGTATCTTTTAACATAAGGGAAAAATTAATACTAATTGCTTCTCAAGAATTTTTACTATCTCTTAAAATACCAGTTTTCTTAAATCTATAAACTGGCTTCAAAAACAAACCATGTGTACAATACTGAAAAATATAACTGCATCTGTGATAATACTTATCACAACAATTATCAACTGCAGATTTGTTAGGAAACAATACATACAAACTTTAAATTCTAGTGATATCATGAGAGGTCTAAAAATAAAACAGAATTATCAGTATCCCTGGATTGTTCTTTTTATTTAATAATGAGGTTTAAGAATAGCAGTATAGAGGGCCAATTTTATTTTGATCATAATCAATACATAATTCAATTAAAATAAATCATAAATGTGAGACTAAAACAGCTTTAAAACCCTTACAGGAAAAAAGAACTAGAAAAATAATTAAGAACTTCTAGAATCAAAATTAAAATCAAAATTAAAATTTTATTCAATTTTTAAAGATTTTCTTTGAGAGATCTAAGTCCTACTAATCAAAGGGAATACCTTTCTAAAGTTAACCAAGTCTTGTTTTGCTTGGAGGCTAGAAATGAGTCACATATTATAGTGGTCCCAAAAAGATCATCAGTAACAATTCAACTGAAGCGTAAAAGAAAATACAAAAACAATAAAAACCTAACATACAACTATTTTCTATTTACAAAGCAAAGAGGAATAGGAAATTCTATTCTAAATTATTTTTTGTCTACATTGCTCAGAGAAAAACAAAATTACACACTGCTTTTTACTTAATTTTTCACATCACTTTCTAAAGGCACAATTTATAAAACACTATGCCTGGAATTTTTAAACTTCACTCATTTCTACGTAAAATCATTTGTTGAGTCACCACTGTTTACTTCCAAATCTTCTGAGGCACTTTCTACTAAAACCCAGAATGAGTTTACCACAGGATAATGCTTTTTCTCACTAAATTATAATTAAGTAAATCCATCCTCAATGCTGTCTTTAAAAATAGCAATAGTAACTTTATAGTAGATTACATATGAAACACTGACTTTCTTTCAATCTCTGACACTACCTCCATCCTCGGTCTGGCAGCACTGCTTATTAATCTTTTAATTCACTCAGATCAGTTAAGCACCTCTTGGTTGAGAAAAAGGAGTGAGAAAGATTAATAAACTCACTTACCCTTCCTTAGACATTCTCAAAGATGTTCTTCCTCTAGACGAGAATAAAGGATCAACAAACAAGCTTCACTGATCCTCTAGAGAACTGTAGCTCATTTGTTAAAGCACAGAGTACTCAGGCCCTGTGAGGTCCAACAAATTCGGGCACAATGCCGAACCCTAATCAGGCAATATCTCGGTAACCAGTATCTTCAGCTTTAAATACTTGAATAGTTAAGAATAATTTTAAAAACATAAAGCAGGGGAAATAACTAATGGCCTTAACAGTTTATGACTGGTCAGTTTAGGAAGGAGGCAATCCAAACGACAAGTTCCTGTAAAAGACAGCAATTACTGGCAAACACACACAGAAAAAGCAAATTTACCCCCTAATGAGGCCCTCCAACAGTATGCAAACAATGTGAGTGTCACAGAATAAAACAGCTCTACTCCAAGTCACTTTTTTAGTTTACTCTGGGGGGAAAAAAAATCAACAGGATAATTTTATATTTTAATGATCAGTTTAGTTATTTCCTCCCTTAAAAAGTCAACACTGAATTACAAGAGAAGGAAGTATTTATGCGCTGATCATATTACAGGAGGAACTAACACTGAGGTGGTTTTTTTCTTCTTGATTTTACTAAATGCATTCAAGAAAAACATCTATGTCACAAATATTGTATTTAATTGCTAAAAAAAGTTCATTCATGTGAAAAGAAATTCACAGATTTTTGTGACACAGGGCAAAAATCCAGAACGTTATAAACGTTAATTCCAAATCTGAAAGCAAGTTGACATTGGAAAAACATCTGCAAGATTCCTGCCTCCTGACCAATATAATGCATAGGGATTAGGCAACAAGGGAAAAAAATAAACAAGTCTGCTAAAGTCTGAGAACAATAAAAGGGCAAATTGTCCTAGAGTTGTCTCAAATTAAAAATAAAACACATGGAGTTCCAGGAAGATGGTGGAATAGGATATGTAGAGTTCACTCCTGCTCCAAGGAACAGTTAGAAAAGGTAGCAGAAAAACAACGGGGACAGAGATTCCAGGGTGTAAGTGACGTAGGAGGAACTTCTATGTCATACAGAGAGACCCTGGTTGCAAAAGCTGAAGAACTGACGTGTAGAGAACTGGAGACCACCCTGCTAGTGCAAACAACCTAACGTGCCCCTTTCCAGATGGAGGTCTGGAACCCTCAGGAGGGCACGGATAGGGAGATAGAGACCAGGAAGTAAGCCAAGCCATGCTCCTTGAACATGCTATACTCACTCATGCATGCAGCCCCTGTCCTGCAACCCACAACTCCCAACCCCATACCCCATACATCTGAACCCTGTCACCTGACCCCACTGCGCTCCAAGTCCCCCTACCCCCTATGCCTCTGAACCCCACCCTCCCACCTGCATAACCCTACCCCACACCACTGCATGCTCATACACCTGCCCCAGCCTGACCCCCTCTCCCACACAAGCACACAATCTTACCCAGACCTTCCCAAGACCCACGTACCCACACCCAGTGTCTCGATCCCCACCTCCCCTTCCCTGCTTCCTGTAGGCAGCCACCTGCACATCTGGGTTGTAGGTGCTCACCCTCATATCTCAGTCACACTCGCCCCTAGCCCATATAATTGTGCAACCCCTCCCACCAACCCCCAGCTCTGCACACATGTACATCAGCTTCTGGCCTGGCCAGACCCATGCACACGCACGCACACACCACTGCCATGGACCCCTAGCACTGAGCAAGTGCTGACGTGCACATCTAGGTCACACAACCCCTAGCCCATGCAGGTGCCACACTGCCCCACTACCACCGAGCTCTGCATATGTGCACACCAGCCCTGATACCCAGACCTGTGCACACCAGGGCTCCATCTCTCAGACACACAAGCACAGCCACATCCTCCCTGCCAGGCACCCATGCATCCATGCACCAAATTCTTGGCCTCTGCACACCACCCCCAATGCCTCGCACACATACACACTCTTTCCCCACCCTATGGTACAAGCGCCCTGCCCCGACACCAGACAGACACTCACATGAGCATTTGTGCCACATAGCCCCAGCCCTGCACATGCATGCACCCCTGCCCCACCACCCCCAGATCTGTGTACCTGTGACAGGGACCCAACATCTGACATCACCCACCCCAGACCGCAACACCCGTGACCTGTGTCCCAACCCTGCACACTTGCGAATCTGCACCCTGGACCCCTGGAACCCTCCCCCTGTGCAAGGACCTACCCGCACCCTACCCTCTCTTTGCCCAAACCTCTGTGACCCATAAACCCACACCCTGATACCCACAATCCCCATGCTCAATGTGTCAACCCACATCCTATCTGCATACCAGCCCTAGTGTATCCATATAGCCCTCCCAATCTGCCTCCCGCCATGCCCTACCTCTGTATCCCCCACACCATACCCTGTTCCTGTGCTCCAAAGCCTGACTGAGCTGTACCCCCCACCACTGCCCTGAAAACGCACCTCCACAACGCCGCACCCTACAACCCCATGTTCACAAGCACCAGCATAGTGTCCCCAACCGTGCTTATATCTGCACTGCAACCTGTCACTGTACTGTTGTACTCCATCCCAGGCCCCACATCCTATTCCATACCCGTCCCACAAATACAAAGCTTAACTTCCATAGTTACTCTATCAAGATATTTACATGCCCTGAAGGCAAAAGAAGATCATTAAGCATATGAACGCTGTGCTGGTTTGAAAGGATGTATGTATCCTAGAAAGCCATGTTTTAATCTTAATCCCATTCTGTAAAGGTAGCTGTTTCTTCTAATCCCTATTTAGTACTGTATGTTGGAAACTTCAGTTAGATTATCTCCATGGAGATGAGACTCAAGAGTGGGTGTTAAATTGGATTAGATGGAGACATGTCTCCACCCATTCTAGGTAGGTCTTGATTACTTTACTGGAATCCTATAAAAGAGGAAACACTTTGGAGAAAACCAGAGATTCAGAGAGAGCAGAGAAGAATGACAGAGCCTCAAGAAAACCACAACAGAATGCCGCAGAACCACGAAGCAGAGTACAGCAACTTTTGGAGATGAAGAAGGAAAACGCCTCCTGGGGAGCTGGAGAGGAAGCTGGCAGATGATGCCATGTTCGCCATGTGCCTTTTCACTTGAGAGAGAAACCCTGAACTTTATCAACTTCTTGAATCAAGGTTATCTTTCCCTAGATGTCTTGATTGGACATTTCTATCAACTTGCTTTAATTAGGACATTTCCACAGCCTAAAAACTGTTAACTTGCAACTTATTAAATTCCCCTTTTTAAAAGCCGTTCCACTGCTGGTATATCGCATTCTGGCAACTAGCAAACTAGAACAAACATGCAGACAGATATAGCACAGCTTAACAATCAAATTAAAATCCCATGGGAGACACAGACTTTGGGACAACTAATCAAAGATGATCATATAACTCTACTGAATAAAATCAATGGGATGACTAATCACATAAACGAGATCAAGAAGACTCTAGAAGAGCATTAAGAGGAATTTGAAAGAATAAATAGAAAAATAGATATCACAGAGTTTAAAGATGCTGAGGACCAAATAAAAAATATACTAGAGACACACAACAGTAGATTTGGAGACACAGAAGAAAAAATAAACGAACAAGAGAACAGCACAACTGATTTCGAACTCACAAAAGCACAAATGGCAAAAATGACAGAAAAATTTGAACCGGATCTTAAAGAAATGATGGACAAAACAAAGTGCCAAATATAAGAATTATCAGTGTCCCAGAAGGAGAAGAGAAGAGTAAAGGTCTAGGAAGATTAGTTGAGGATATAATGGGGAAAAACTTCGCAACCATTATAAAAGACATAAATATGCAAATCAAAGATGCCCAATGAACTCTAAATAGAATAAATCCACATAGGGCTACCTCAAGAAACATACTAATCAGTCTGTCAAATGTTGAAGAGAAGCAGAGAATCCTGAAAGCGGCAAGAGAAAAACAATCTACTACATACAAGGGAAACCACATGAGACTGTATTCAGACTACCCAACTGGCACCATGGAGGCGAGAAGGCAGTGGTATGATATATTTAAGCTCCTGAAAAAGAAAAGACTTCAAGCCAAGGATTTTGTACCCAGCCAAACTGTCTTTCAAAAGTGAGGGAGAGATTACAATTTTCCCAGACAAACAAATGCTGAGAGAATATGTCAACAAGAGATCAGCTCTACAAGAAATACTAAAGGGAGTTCTGTCAGCTGAAAAAAAAAAAAAAAAAAGACAAGAGAGGGAGGTCTGGAGGAGGGCAGAGTACTGAAGAGTACCAGTAAGGGTAACTTAAGAGATAAAAACAGAAAGAGTAAAAAGAATATATAGATCTGACAAATAAAATCCAAAGGATTAGATGGGGGATTCAAGAAATGCCTTTACAGGAATAACTTTGAACGTTAACAGACTAAACTTACAAATTAAAAGACAGATTGGCAGAATGGATTAAGAATATAAACCAGCTATAAACTGATCATAAGAAACTCATCTTACATGCAAGGATACAAATAGATTGAAAGTGAAAGGATGGAAAAAATTGTTCCACACAGGCTATAACCAAAAGAAAGCAGGAGTAGCTATACTAATATTGGACAATATAGACTTCAAATGTAAAGACATCATAAGAGACAAAGAAGGACACCGTATATTAATAAAAGGACAATTTACCAAGAGGAAATAATTAAAAATGTTTATGTTCCCAATCAAGGAGTTCCAAAGTACATGAGACAAACAGTAGCAAAAATGAAGGGAACAATAGACACTTCAATGATGACAGTAGGAGACTTCAATATACCACTCTCCTCTATATATAGAACCAGACAGAGGATCACAAGGAAATAGAGATCTTAAAAAATCTGATACATGAATTAGACCTAACCAGACATACATAGCTCATTACACCCCAAAACACTGGGATATGTATTTGTCTCTAGTGCTCATGGAACATTCTCCAGGATAGATCATATACTGGGCACAAAACAAGTCTTCATAAATTTAAAAACACTGAAATTATTCAAAGCACTTTCTCTGATCACAATGGAATGACGCTGGAAACCAGTAACAATCAAAGAACGAGAACTTTCATAAATAAATGCAGATTAAATAACACACTCTTAAATAACCAGTGGGTCAAAGAAGAAATTGCTAGAGAAATCAGTAGCTATCTGGAGATGAATGGAAATGAGAATATAACCTATCAGAACTTACGGGATGCAGCAAAAGCTCTAGTGAAAGGGAAATGTATTGCCCTAAATGCCTACCCTAAATGAGCATTCTACCACTGAACCACCCCTAAAAGACGGGTGGTTCAGTGGTAGAATGCTCACCTTCCATGCAGGAGAACCGGGTTCGATTCCCAGACCATGCACCAGCACCCCTGGCCCCGCAAAAAAAAAAAAAGAGAGAAGAGCAAAAATTGAGGACTTATAACGCTTACCTAGAGGAACTTGAGAAAGAACAGCAAACTAACACCAAAGCAAATTTAAAAAGAAAAATAACAAAGATTAAAGCAGAGGTGAATGAATGGGGGAACAAAAGAACAATAGAAGGAATCAATACAACCAAAAGTTGGTTCTTCGAGAAAAATCAATAAAATTGATGGACCACTAGCAAGGCTGACAAAGGAAAAAAAGAGAGAGGATACAAATAAACAAAATCAGAAATGAGAGTGGATTGCCACAGACCCTGAACAAATTTCAAAAATCATAAGAGGATATTATGAACAAACTAGACAACTTAGATGGAATGGACAAATTCCTGGAAACACACAAACAAGCTACACTGACTCAAGAAGAAATAGAAGATCTCAACAAACCAATCACAAGTAGAGATTCAATCAGTCATCAAAAATCTTCCTACAAAGAAAAGCCTACGGCCAGGTGGCTCACAGGGGAATATTATCAAACATTCCAAAAAGAACTAACCAACACGGGGTAAAGATGCTATAAGAAAGGAAAACTACAGGCCAATCTCCCTAAGGAACTTAGATGCAAAAATTCTCAACAAAATACTAGTAAATCAAATCCAACAGCATATTACCATGACCAAGTGGGGTTTATACCAGGAATACAAGGATGGTTCAACATAAGAAAATCAATTAATGTAATACAGCAGCACATTAACAAAATGAAAGGGAAAAATTACATGATCATCTCAACTGAGGCTGACAAAGCATTTGACAAAACTCAACATCCTTTTCTGATAAAAACATTTCAAAAGGTAGGAATCAAAGGTTAACTTTCTCAATATGATGATGGGCATATATGAAAAATTCATAGCCAACATCATACTCAACGGTGAAAGACTGAACGCTTTCCCCCTAAGATTGGGATGAGGTAAGGATGCCCTCTGTCACCACTATTATTCAACATTGTACTAGAAGTTCTAGCTAGAGTAATCAAGCAGGAAAAAAGGAATAAAACGCACCCAAATTGGAAAGGAAGAAGTAAAACTTTCAGTTTTTGCAGTTGACATGATACTATACTTGGAAAATTCTGAGAAATATACAACGAACTTACTTGAGCTAATGAACAAATTCAGCAAAGTGGCACGATACAAGATTAATGCACAAAAATCAGCAATGTTTCTATACACAAGTAATGACCTCACTGAGGAGACAATTAATGAAAAAATTCCATTCAAAATTGCAACTAAAAGAATCAAATATCTAGGAATAAACCTAACCAGGGATGTAAAGGACATGTGCACAGAAAAGCATAAAATATTGCTAAAAGAAATCAAAGAAGATCTAAATAGATGGGAAGACAACCCGTGCTCATGGATAGGAAGGCTAAATGTCATTAAAATGTCAATTCTACCCAAATTGCCAAACAGATTCAGCACAATACCAATCAAATTCCAACAACCTACTTCGAAAACTAGGAAAAGCTAGTTACCAAATTTATTTGGAAGGGAAAGAGACCTTGAATAGCCAAAAACATCCTCAAAAGAAGAATGAAGTGGGAGGACCTACACTTCCTGACTTTAAAGCTTATTTTAAAAAGCCATAGTGGTCAAAACAACATTGGCACAAAGACAGACATATTGATCAATGGAATCAAATTGAGAGTTCAGAAATAGACTACCAGATCTATGGTTAATTGATCCTCAACAAGGTCCCCAAATCCACTGAACTGGCACAGAACAGGCTTTTTAATATATAGGCCTGGTAGAACTGGATATCCATATCCAAAGGAATGAAAGAGGACCCCTACCTCACAACCTATACAAAAATGAACTCAAAGTGGATCAAGACCTAAATATAAGACCCAGTATCACAAAATTCCTAGAAAAAAATATAGGGAAATATCTACATGACCTAGAAAGAGGCACCAAACTCAATGGGAGAAAATACATGGAAACTGTATATTGGATAAGGGCTTGATAAGTAGTATATATAATGAAATCATACAATTCAACAACAAAAGAACAAACAATCCAATTAAAAAATGGGCAAAAGATATGACTCGACATTTTTCTGAAGTACAAATACAAATGGCTAAGAAATACATGAAGAGATGTTTATTCTCATTAGCTATAAGGGAAATGCAAATCAAAACCAAAATGAGGTATCATCTCCCACCTGTAGGAACGGCTGCTATTAAACATATGTTGGAGAGGGTATAGAGAAATTGGAACCCTTATTCACCGATGGTGAGAAATGGCATAGCTGCCATGGAAAACAGTTTGGTGGTTCCACAGAAAACGAAATATTGAGTTGCCCTATGACCTGACGATACCACTACTCAGTACATACCCAGAAGTACTGAAAGCAGTGACAAGAACAGACATTTTCACACTGATGTTCATAGAGGCATTATTCACAATTACCAAAAGATGGAAACAGTCCCAAGTGCCCATCAACAGACATGTAGATAAATAAAGTGTTATATACATATGATGGAATATTACACAGAAGTAACACGAAATGAGGTCCCAAAGCATACGACAACATGGATGAATCTTGAGGATGTAATGATGAGTGAAATAAGCCAGGCACAAAAGGATAGATTTCACTAACAGGAACCTGGTAAAGGTAAACTAAGAAGCTTATAATGTAGAACACAGGGAACACAGAGATATACAGAAGCTAGAAATAGGTGAACAGTTACCTAAAGAGGATGAACTTAAATATATGGGAACAGACAGAGGTGGTGGTAGTTTATTAGTGGGTTCATACGTAATACTGTCATATTGAAGGTGAATATGACAGAAAGAGACTGTATAAAACCATGAATCTCACCAATGACCACTACAAATATAAATAAGTTCTTGCATTAACCACTTCAAAGGTATGAATCTTGTACAAAGAATCAATAATAGAGGGGAATAAGGAAAAAACTAATATTGCATGCTATGGCCTATATTTAATAGGAAGACATCAACACTACCACTAAGTAAGAGTAAACAATCGATGGGGAGGGACAAGAGGTAAGGGGAGTTTTGTATTTTCTCTTTGGGTGAGGGTATATTTGTTATTTTTCTCTTTGGAGCAATGAAAATTGTCTTGAGGGTGATGATGGTTGTACAACTAAGTGAGTATACTCTGAGGCATGGATTGTTTATTTTGGACATTATCCATGATGCCCAATGGATGGAGGTGGCCAAAGGGTACAATAACTTAGAAGCAGAAAGGCAAACTGTGGTGTCTTATTTTCATGTTGCACAAAGTAAGTCAGAAACAAAAGGACAAATAGTGTACAGTCTCTTAGAAAATACTTATAAGAAAATTGGAGCCTAGATTGTAAGCTAGTAGTCACATTTATTCCTGAGCTTTAAGTATTATTTCTAGATTCTGAGACGCTATGCTATATGTGTATAACCTGGTATTTTCCTGGAACTTTGAGTACCCATAAGACACAGAGTTGGAGTTCTGTAGCTCTGAAAGTCAGCATTGCTACATACTACAATTGTTAACGAAATCAAAAAAGAGATCAGGCTTCAATAAGAGATAAGAATGAAGCTAATCTGTGGCCATATCCTGAGTCACGGCCTACCTTCTCAGACAACATGACCTTCTCCACCAACTACTGATTCCTGGGCTCTGCCCAGCTGCCCAGCCACTGGGTCCAGCCAGACAGCAGTGTGCCGTCTATGCAGGTGCCAGCGGCTCAGAACCCCAGATCTCCGTGTCCTGTTCATCTAGTTCCCCAGGTGGCCAAACTACCACCAAGAGAAGGAGACCAAACAGGCAGTGAATAACCACCTGGCCTCCTACCTGTACAAGGTGAGGAGCCTGAAAGACTGAGAATTGGAGACTGTAGGGCAAAATTCAGAACACCTGGAGAAGAATGGATCCCAGGTCAGAGACTGGGGCTAATACCTGAAGACCATCGAGGAACTGAGGGCTCAGATTTTTGAAAATTCTGTGGATAATACCTGTATTCTTCTGCATATTGACAATGCCTGATGTGCTGATGATGGTGTTGGCCATGTGCCAGTCTGTGAAGAGTGACATCCATGGGTTCCACAAGGTCACCGATGACACCAATATTACTCAGCTGCAGCTGGAGAAGGAGATGGAGCCTCTCAAAGAGGAGCTGCTCTACATGAAGAACCATGAGAAGAAAGTAAAGGGCCTACAAGCCCAGACTGCCAGCTCTGGGCAGACCGTGGAAGTGGTTGCCCCCAAATCTCAAGACCTCAGCAAGATCATGGCAGACATCTGAGCCCAGTATGCCAAGTTGGCTCAAAAGAACCAAGAAGAGCTCGATAAGTATTGTTCTCAGCAGACTGAAGAGAACACCAAAGTGGTCACCTCTCAGTCTGCTGAGATAGGAGCTGCTGAGATATACTGTCCAAGTCCTTGGAAAATGATCTGGACTCCATAAGAAATCTAAAGGCTAGCTTGGAGAACAACCTGTGGAGGTGGAAGCCCTCTATGCTTGCAGAAGGAGCAGTTCAGTGGGGTCCTGTGAGTGGGGTCCTGCTGTACCAGGAGTTAGAGCTGGCACAGACCCAGGAAGAGGGAAAGTGCCAGGCCCAGGAGTACAAGGCCCCGTTGAACATCAAGGAAAAGCTGGAGGCTGGGATTGCCAGCTAGCACCGCCTGCTAGAAGACGGGGAAGACTTCAGTCTTAGTGATGCCCTGGATAGCAGCAACTTCATGCAAACTATCTACAAGACCACCACCCTTAGGATCGTGGATGGCAAACTGGTATCTGAGACCAGCAACACCAAAGTTCTGAGGCACTGAGGCAGCAGACTCGATGCCCTCTGGGGAACAGGGGGCCAATAAAAACTACTGCATCTTGAAAAAAAAAAAGAATGAAGCAGCCAGTGTGGTTGGGACTAAAGAAAATCAGAACACAGGGTAAAGGATGACAGTGTCTGTATTTTAGAGCTTCATCAACTAAGACCAAAGGAAGAGAGTTCTATTTTGTACAAAATCTAAATTTTCTAAAGCACAATATCTAAATATCTAACTCAATCTATCTGGATAGGCAATTTAAAAAATACAAATACGTGGAGCCCAGAATGGGAATTAGGGTTTGCAATTCTGTATAGCTTAATGTAATCTCAGGTATCCCAGTATATGTTGCACAGATAACTTAAAAGTATTGGCAAAGTCCCTAGAGGGACTGGAGAAAAAATTTGGAACTATTAAACTTTTCTACCTGGGAACCCCCTAATACTGTCTCAAACACTAGGGTCTCCCAAGTTAATATGCCAAGCCCTTGATCTTGAGGCTTGCTCTTATGAAATGTATTTCTGTAATGAAGAAGCTAAGCCTACCTATAATTATGCCTAACAGTTACTTCCAGAGAACCTCTTTTGTTGCCCATATGTGGTCTCTCTGTCTCTCTAAGCCCAACTCTGCAAGTAAAATCATTACTCTACCCCGACTATGTGGGCCATGACATACAGGGGTAAGAAAGAGTCGCCCTGGCAATGGGGATAGAAGTCCCAGTGAAATGCCTGGCCCTATGGAATCAACAATGCCTACCTTACCAAAAGTGGGGGGAAGGGAAAGGTAACAGTGGCTAAGAGATTTCAAATAGCTATTCTAGAGACTACTTACTCTTATACAAACTTCAGCTAGATAGTGTTAATTGCCAGTTAGTCAACCCCCAACCAACATCATTCCTGTTAACCCTAAAGAACACCCAGGGCTCTATCTGATATCCTACACAAGTTGCACACACTGAGTTTACTTTCAGAAACCTAAAACCTTCAGATGATTCCCAGATAAGTCCTGAAACACAGAAGAGCCAATTTCTCCAAGAACTTCTACCACTTTTACCCCCCATACCATATTGTTGATACAATTTTTCAACATTAAATAAGTTAGAATGGGCATAACTCAAATATCCCTAAAGACTGAGAAGGATCAAAAGAGGATGAGCTGGGCGGGCCACGGTGGCTCAGCAGGTAAGAACGCTTGCCTGCTGTGCCTGAGTACCCGAGTTCGATTCCTGGTGCCTGCCCATGTTAAAAAAAAAAAAAAAAAAAAGAGGATGAGCTATAATAGAGAAGCTTAGATTTAACAGTTGAATATAACTACTGAATCATTATACTAGTATTTCTTTTGTCTCCAGTGTCATAGAGTACTAAAGGGAAAAACCTGAAATTGTGGAACTGTAGCCCACACCAAACTTTGAAACCTGTTCTATAACTACTTGTTAAAATGCACTTTGAAAAATACTGCTTTTTCATATATGTTATATTTCACAATAAAAAATGTTAAAAAAAAAAAAAAAGAGCATGACAGTCTTTAATCTTAAAGAGCTCAAAATCTAGTGCAGGAGCCCACTCAAAAATAATTTTAAAGCAGTGCGTAACTATATTATTAGAGATATCTACAACATATCCTCGATGAGTCTTATGGAGGCCCAAGTAAGTGCTACCTAGCGTGGATAAGAGGAAAAGGAGTGGAGAGTATTTCAGCAGAAGAAAGCATGAGTAGAGAGACACAGACACCACAGTGTGTGGGGAAAAAAACAAACAAAAACTTGATGTAGTTCACAGCTGATGGAACACAGTTAGAGGAAGGGAATGACTAAACTGAAAGGGGAAAGATAAAAATCAGTCTTAGTCATGACTCCCAGGGCGTGGACCTTCCTGGCAACGTGGGACAGAAATCCTAGAACGAGCTGAGACTCAGCATCAAGGGATTGAGAAAACCCCTAGAATGTACTGAGACTCAGCATCAAGGGATTGAGAAAATCTTCTCGACTAAAAGGGAGAAGAGCAAAATGAGACAAAATAAATGTCAATGGCTGAGAGATTCCAAACAGAGTCGAGAGGTTATCCTGGAGGTTACTTTTATGCATTAAATAGATATCACCTTGTTAGTCAGATGTAGTGGAGGGGCTGGAGGGAACTGCCTGAAAATGTAGAGCTGTGTTTCAGTAGCAATGTTTCTTGAAGATGATTGTATAATGATATAGTTTTCACAATGTGACTGTGTGATTGTGAAAATTTTGTGTCTGATGCTCCTTTTATCAACCTTATCAACAGACGAGTAAAACATAAGGAATAAAAATAAATAATAGAGGGAACAAATGTTAAATTTAGATCGAAATGTTAGTGATCAATGAAAGGGAGGGGTAAGGGGTATGGTATGTATTTTTTTTTTCTGTTGTCTTTTTATTTCTTTTTCTGAATTGATATAAATGTTCTAAGAAATGATCATCATGATGAATATGTAACTGTGATGATATTGTGAATTACTGATTAATATGTAGAACGGAATGATCAAAAGTTAAGAATGTTTGCGTTTGTTACATTTTTTAAAAAAATTTTTAAATTAATTTAAAAAAAAGAAAAATCAGTCTTAGAAGTCTTCAATGCTATGTTAAGAGGATTAGAATTTATCCTGTAGTACAACGTGATGCCACTGAAAAGTTTTAAACAAAGTAATAACACAATGGATTTGAAGAGGACAAGGCTGAAGGCAGGGAGACCTAATGAGGCTCAAGTAGTGATGTAGACAGTGTTATCAGGAATGAAGAGACTAGAATCTACATATGACCAGGAGATTCATGTTAGACACACAGAGAGAGAGAGAGAGACAGAGAGAGAGAGAGAGTATGTGTGTGTGTGTATGTGTATAGAAAGGGGAATGGAAGGATGATATTCAAACCACTGATGGTGTTTATCCGTAGGAAAAGGGAGTAGAAAGGTATATGAAGAGGAATTTTCAGATTTCGCTCCATATACTTCTGTATTACCTGATTACTGCACAGTAAGAATTTACTCATGTATTACCTAAATGATTTAAAACATCTAAAAAATATTTTTAAGAGATTAAAGTTTGGGCTTGATAAATGTATTACCACTCCCCACTTTTTGGATGTATAGTAGTCATATTCAAAGATACCTTATCTTCCTAATGGTAGTAACAACTAAATTGCTCTGCTACAAAGCACTGAAAAGGAGATGGTTGAAAATAGACTCAGGACTGTAATTCAAGTCTCCTCATTCTCAGACTAAAGCCATTACACATCTCAAAAGCTGTCTCAAGACTTTGTTGTATTCAGCATCAAACATTTCTCAAGGCTTCGCTTTCCAGAAGAGGAATTTGAATCAAATTTCCCACTGAAGACAGTGAAGGAAGTGAAACAATATATTTTTAACTTTTTTCCTAAAATCATAAAAGAGATAATAAGGGAATAATCAAACCAAGGTCCAAAAAAAAAGATAAAAATCCAGAGATAAGACCAGAATTCATGACCATTTTCTGATGCACAGAAGGATAAACAGCACTTTTGACAGCTTGAAAGGTAGGGAAACAAAAGTTGAAGTATAGGGCCTGCCAATAGTTGGACAAGGTAACCACTCTGTGGTGAGTTGAGAACCAGAAGAGTCATGCGAGGATAAGAGTGAAACAGATAAACTAGGTCTCACTTGCACTGCAGTCCTGATTTGAGTCATCTAGGTTGCACCCAGAAAAACATCAAATCCTTGCACTGGATTAAGATGATCCCATCTGGGGTCACCTTAATGGCTGGCGCCCCCAGGTGCTGACAGAGTCAAATAAAAATCCTCTTTGAAGACAGACATCATCATCCCAGGCCCCAAATTATTTTTTAAAAACTTTTTATTTTGAAATACTTTCAAACTTACAGGAGAGTTACAAAAATAATACAAACCCTGGGCAGGCAACAGTGGCTTAATGGCAGAGTTCTCACCTGCCACGCTGGAGACCTGGGTTCGATTCCCAGAGGCTGCCCATGCCAAAAATAAAATAAAATAAAATAATACAAACCCCATACAGAAGACTACAACACATCCAACCCCACCAAATACCGAGATGTACTAATTCTAACATTACTAACCTGCTATACTATTCTACTCTCTCTCCAACTTTCTATCAATTCAGCTATCATTCCATCTATCTGTGTATCTATCTTTTTATCAGTCTATTTTCTCAACACTTCAGTTGACACTGTATACATCATGCTCCTTGAACCCTTAATACTGCCATGTTCATTTCCTAAGAATAATTATGTACCCACAATAATGCAGTAATAAAGTTCAAGAAATTTAATATTAATATAAGCCTAGTCTATATTCCATTTTTTTCATATGGCCCCAAATGTCCTTTTGAGCTATCTCTTCTCCCTTGTTAGAGCCCATATAAGATCATGTACTGCCTTTAATTATTACTGTCTTCAGTTGCTCTTCTTTTTTAATTGTGAGAATATATATACAACATAAACTTTCCATTTCAACCACTTCCAAGCATACCATTTGTGATGGTTTGAAAAGGTTCATTTACCCTAGCCATGTTTTAATCTTAATCAGCCTTGTGGGAGTAATGGCTTCTTCTAATCCCTATACTGTATGTTGGAAACTTTAATTAAGATTTATCTCCATGGAGATGTGACTCAATCAAGTATGGGTATTAAACGCGCCTCCACCCAGTCCAGGTGGGTCTTGACTGGTTTTACTGGAATCCTTTAAAAGAAGAAGCACTTTGGAAAAACCTAGAGAACAAGAGAGAAAGCCATGAGATTCTGAGAGAGCACAGAACGCCACAGAACCACAAAGTAGAGTCCAACAGCCAGCAACTTTTGGAGATGAGGAAGGAAAATGCCTCCCAGGGTGATTCATGAAACAAGAGACCTGGAGAGAGAAAGCCAGTAGATGCTGCCATGTTCACCATGTGCCCTTTCAACTGAGAGAGTAACTCTGAACGTCATCAGCCTTCTTGAACCAAGGTACCTTTCCCTGGATCCCTTAGATTAGACATTTCTATAGACTTGTTTTAATTTGGACAATTTCACAGCCTTAGAACTGTAAACTGGCAATTTATTTAAATTCCTCTTTTTAAAAGCCATTCCATTTCTGGTAAATTGCATTCCAGCAGCTAGCAAACTAGAACACCAGTCAATGAGATTAATCACATTCACAATGTTGCGGTACCCTCACCAATTTCCATTACTGAACTTTCCCATCTTTCCCAACGGAAACCCTACGTTCATTTTTACTAAATCCTGTTCCCCTGATCCTGTTCCTGTCAACCTGTATTGAACTTTCATATTGTCTGACATTTTCTTTGAAGTTACCACAGGACTTAAGTTTAACATTCTAAATCTGTAACAATCTCATTTTCTTTAATACCAACTTAACATCAATAGTATACACAAACTATGTTCCTACACTCCACTGTTCCCTCATCTTTATGCAATTCTTGTCACAAATTACATGTTTATACATCCTGAGTCCAAAAAGATTGAATTCTCATTATGTGTTATGCTTTACCCTTGTAAAAAGTGGAATTATAAACCAAAATTACAATATTAATGGCATTTATATTTTCCCAAGTTACTCACCAGAGCTCTGTATTTCTTCATGTGGCATTGATCTACTGTTTTATTATTCTTTCCTTATAACCTGCAGAACTCTCTCAAGCATTTCTTTTAGGGCTGATCTAGTGGTGACAAAATCCCTCAGCTTTTGTTTATCTGGGAATGTCTTACACTCTCCCTCATCCTTGGATGACAGTTTTGCCAGATACAGAACTCGTGGCCATTTTTCTTTTCAGCATTTTAAATATGTCACTCCACTGCCTTCCTACCTCCATGGTTTCTGATGAAAAATCAGCACATATTCTTATTGAGTTCTCTTGTACGTAACATGTTGCTTCTCTCTTGTGGCTTTCAGAAAATCTGTCTTTGCCATTCAACAATTTGATTATAATAAGCCACAGCATGGGTCTATTTGTGCTTATCCTGTTTGGAGTTCAGTGAGTGTCTTTGATGTGTATATTAATGTTTTTCATTAAATTTAGGAAGTTGTCAGGCTTTGTTTCTTTGAATAATCTGCCTCTTTCTCTATTTTTCATCCTTCTGGAACTCTCACTATGAGTATTTTGGTACACTTGGTGATGACCCACATGTACCTCAGGTTCTGCTGACTCTTCTTCATTCTTTCTTCCTTCTACTCCTCAGACTTCATTATTTCACTTGCCTTATCAGCAAGTTCTCTGACTCTTTCCGCCAGCTCCAATTTGCTGTTGAATACTTCAAAGGGAATTTTTAATTTCTGTTACTGTGGTCTTCAGCTCTTTTTGGCTTCTTTTCATGATGTCCATCTTATTACTGATATTCTCTTTGTGTTCACAAAGACTTTTCCTGATTTTTTTAGTTCTTTGTCTATGATTTCCTTTTGCTCTTTGAGAACCATTTTGTAAAGTCTCTATCCAGGGGACTCCCAGTAAAATGCACCAGGCCTTGACTTTGAGGATTGCCCTTATGAGGTTTTTTCTGTGTGGGAGAAGCTAAGACTTTCCACGTGAGTCCTAGGAGGTGTTTCCAGGAAACCTTGTTGTTGCTTAGATGTGGCCTCTCTCTCTCTAGGCCCAAATCTGCTTGGAAAGTTATTGTCCTCCCCTCTGCATGGGTCAGGGGTGAAGGTCTCCTGGCATACCTACCAGGGATGAGTCTGGTCCTAGCACCGTGGGATTAACAACACCTTCTGACCAAAGGGGTTAAAGGACGTACAATAAAATAAGACATCGGTGTCCACAAGATCAAATGTACTTGAGAGGCTATTCAGGTGGCTACTCTTACACAAGCTTCAGTCTGATAGTGCTAATAGCCATGGTTTGCTAAACCCTAATCAACATCACTTCTACTGACTCTTAAGGACACCTAAGGCTCAAACTTAGATTCTATAAAACTCTCATGCACTAAGTTGCTTTCCTGAAACCTATAATTCCAGGAGGGTTTCTAGATCAGATAAATCCTGAAACCAGAGGGACCAGGCTCTCCAAGATTATCAATTCCTTACATTCCCCTGTTCTTTAGAATCAACACCCCTTCACAATATGGAAAAGTCAGAATGGGCACTGCTCAAAGATCCCTATAGACTGGGAGAAGGATCAAAGGAGGAAGAGGAAATATAACAGAGAAAACAGAATTTAACAAAAGAGTATGACTGCTGAATCACTATATAATATTTCTTCTAGCTTCCAGTGTTTAGGAGCAGCTAGAAGGAAAAATCTGAGATGATGGAATGATAGCCCATAACAAACTCTGGGGATCTGTTCTGTAAATACCTGTGGAAGTGTGCTTTTAAAATTATTCCTATTTTCCGCAAAAATAGGCCACCAAATATATGATCATCTGATTTTTGACAAGACCCCCAAACTCACTAACCTGGAACAAAATAGTCTTTTCAATTAGACGAAAACGTAGGGAAACATCTTCAAGACCTAGTAATAGGAGATAGCTTCATAAATTTCACACCCAAAGCGCAAGCAACAAAAGAAAAAATAGATAAACAGGAACTCCTCAAAATCAAATGCTTCCACACTGCCAAAAGACTTAAAAAGGTGAAGAGACAGCCAACACAATGGGAGGAAATATTTAGAAATCACACATCAGACAAAGGTTTGATATCCT